>JACJUY010017489.1:0-12016 GCA_014220935.1 Platorchestia sp. MABIK | reverse complement strand
TCCCTAAGTATGCAAGATATGGGTTGTCTTGCACGGGACTTTGGTAAGGAGCAAGGCTGGATTTGCGACAAATGATCAGTTAATATGTGAGGGATTTTAAGTTTTTCAAAATTGAATGCAGCTTGGTGCTATAGTTTTTCAAACAAAAACATTGCCTGGCTATTTTTTTGGTAATATTCTTGTTCTATAATGATTAAATTACATTGTATGACTTTTTGAGGGAAAACTTATTCCTTGTCATATACAGGGCATTCAAATCTAGTGCTGAGTTTAATAATAGTACTACACGCAATTTGTTGCATCATATAACTATACCTCACAAATCTGATTATAAAGTACAAGCAGTAAAGAACCTAGTGAATCACAGCTCAAATATTAAAGAATGCTTGAAAGCTCAATCGTACTCCACAACCTTCAAGACTGGTTATACGCAATGTATCTTCATTCAAAGAATAATCACCCAGAGGAGGTGTCAGGGATGGAAAAAAACCATGGACTTGAAAAAAAACTCAACCCACATTCATTTTTTTGGGTAAAAATTTTTTGGGTTGAATTTTTTGGGGTTTTATTGTTTTGTTTTAGCCTTATTGTTTTTTTTGTAATACCTGTTTTTGTTTTAAAAAGTTATTCACACAGCTCCAGTTGCTTCTATTTCAGATTTCTATATATACACTAATTGAGTAAATATTGTTATTTGATTACTTTATTTCCAGCATTATATTACATTATTATATGAATTATTACTTTATATGAATTAAGTTTGTCCATCACAATTACCATATGCATAGAGAGTAGAGAGATAGCTTTGCAGTCTGTAAAGATATAAGATGTGCAAAGAGAATTGCTATGATTATCAATTTATAGTAAGTTGTTTTAGCAGCAGACAGGCGCAAGACATGTGAGAAGTAAGCTCCATGCAGATCATAAGTAACCACCATAAGCAAAACACATGTTCAACGAGAATGTCATTTAGGCAGAGACTCCTTGTCGATGGTGGGAAATTCAAGACATGAAACAGCAGAAATGTGATTACTGAAAAGACACTAGCAAAGGGTTTCTGCCAGTTTATAAGCAATCTTCATTCTTGCAACACAAGTTCAGGATCCATTAAGAAAATTTTCTCAACATTTTGAATTGTGTGGAATAAATTGAGAAATAGATTAGGATCGGAACGCGCTCAGAAATTGGTCTCGGAATATCGCCTCCTCTCAAATGATCATGATGTGGATGAAAAGGATGAAATGGCAGTGGATGTAGTAAGAGAAACACAGTATTACTGCAGTAGCAGTCTAGTCTAGAAAATTGAGGAAGAATTCAGAAGTCGCTATATAATCAAATAGTCAAACTGTATTTGTTTATTAGTTTTTGTTTGTAACTTTAGAAATAGAATTCATGGAAATCTATTAGCCCCTCGAGTTTTTTGTGATTAAGGTTTTCTAATTTGATTTGTATACGGTTTTTTTCAATGCTTCTTGTCATAGTCATGCATATGACTTAGATAAATTTTTTGACAATATAATTATTTTGCTAATTTTGATCCTATAAGCTTGAAAACAGGTGAAATTTAAATGGCTATAATAAAACCCAAAAAGCCCACTATTAAGTTGTCTTTTTTGGGTGGGTTTTTTGTGTGCCAACCCTGGGAGGCATTGATGCAAGTATTAATAGTTATGTGAGTTGAGGAAATTCCTAAAAGTAGCAATGAAGTTTAACAACTAAAGATTGATATAATGGGTGAAACACTTTTGTTTTGGGTTTTTTAATTGTTTGTTTCCAATAAGGTAACCTATAAAAAAATGTCAATTTCAGAAGATAGTTGTGCAAAAAAACATTATTTCTATGATAGTGTCTCCCACAACTCAATTTCACTCATGAATATCTAATGGGATACAGTGGACCCCCATGTTAAGGAATTCCTAGCTTGCGTTTATTTCACGGTAAAAAGTGAAAAGCCAAGTTTTTTTCACTGCAAACATCAATAAGATGTCAATTTGCTATTGGCCTATATGCTGTTGCCCATCATACGACGATTTCTTCTCATGATACTCACTCAGGAATGAGTTTATGTTGAGTGGTGGGAGTATAACATTTTACTTACACTTGACCTTTCATGAATGGAACAGAGTAACGTTATAGCTGTTGCCGAGGAGCTAAAAATATTTTTTCCTCCATTACAGATCATAATACTGATGAGTGCACAATAGAAAGAAGTTTCAAAACCTCACCGTTCAATGTATATTAAAATGGAAGGCATTATCATAATAGATATATTAATAGTTCTCTTGAGAATGCAATAGATCTAGCGGGGAAAAATTGAAAAGCTGGTACATCCTGTATTGCAGATACAGTCATTATGTGCTGATCACTTGTAGACAGTTATTCAGCAAATTTTACATTTGACAATATTTTCTGTCAATTTAAATTTTATGCGCTCTGTCAAACTATTGAATGTCCATTGCCAATATTTTTGATGGACTCTGCACACTAATCTTCAATGAGTTCTTTAGTGTCACAAAAGTAGTCAAACCTGAATTAGTTATTAGAATGTATACCGTCTTCTGAAAAGGCATTGCACAAAAAATGAAAATTGTTTCTTCACATGTATACCAAATGAAATTGAAAATTGTCATTGTTGCCATCAACATTGTATCATTGACATGTATAGCCTCAATTGCTAGCTCTTGTATACATTGATTGTGATTTCCAATCTGAAGCAATGTAGTGCTCTCAGGGGAATGAATGAGCAGACACCTCCCCTGGTCATGGGTTCTTAATTTTCTTTTTGCTTATTTATTTACTTGGACAATAATTACTCACAAACAAAAATATCCAGGAGCAAACAGTAATAACCTACCACTAATAAATCCAACAAGGGTGGACATCAAAGTAGTGCAAGACAGCTTTTAAATATTACCTTAGGCAATTCATTAAGGTGAAACAACAACCTCTAGGTTTAGCTTGAATGAGAATGGGAGAGGCACCACCAGGTGGGAGGTATGTTGTCTGTCTCAAGATCAAGGAAGAATTTCTTAACTCAAGATGTGGGCTGTGCCTGTCTACCTTTGAGTTTGTGGAGGCTTGCACAGCAGAGCTTTAGTTGATGGCTCTGGTGTCATTCTCATGTCTGGTCTGTCTCTGCTTAAGCTTTTTAACTGGAAAGTTTCCTGCTAGTAAATGATAATACTGACAGTGTGCAGGTTTGAAATGAGTTGAAATCAATGTAAAGAGAACTCAATATCAGTGAAACAATATTTCAATAAACATTTACATTTTTTATGATCCCAAATTTGCCTACTATAACAGGCAGATTCCTCAGTCCTATTCTCAAACATGGGTTAGGAGATTGTTTGATCTCCCCATTGCAACATCTTGAAACTAAAGCTCAAAAGTTCAAATCTGCCTCACTTTTATCTCACCAATGGGGGAGACTATGAGGAAGACTTCTATTACTTGTGATGCTGAAGCTGGTGTATGAACATAAACCAAACACAGAGTTGTTGAATACTCAGTACAGATTCAATTTAAGAAACCATGTCAAAAGTCTCATCTCTTACCAAGAAATGGTTATAAGACCACTGGCTGAAAAAAAGAACCCCCATGATCACTGTAATGGTGCAATGCACCTTTCAAATTGAAGGATTTAAAAAATGGCTTTGATTTTCAAGGGAAAAATTTTCCCTCCTGTTCTTCATAATAATAGAGCTTTCAAGTGATTTGCCTTTGATTTATATAAAATAGAGAAAATTTGAATTACCTTATTCAGATTGTAAAAAAATTAAATTATCTCTCAAATGATGTATGGCAATGATTTGTTCAAATATTTGGCCCCAAGTATTTTTTAGACTATGATGGAAGAATATTGTCAGTTTTTGAATATTTTTTTACTTCAATGTTGGCAGTTTGTAGTTTTAGTTGACTCAAATATGAAAGCCAATAAGCATCACATTGTCCATTGCGCAGGTACGCAAGCATCCGTCATGGAGCATGCATTGGTTAGAGTGCAGCAGTTGACAGATGCTGAAGTGGAGAGGCTGTGTTGCAGGCCTGACTTCATCAAGCAAGAAGATGCAGCACAGGACATTGCACAAGGTGAGATGGGATTTTAGTTTGGGTATGAAACAAAAATAGTACAATAGAAAATCAAGCTTATCTAGTCTGAAGTTTACTGATATGTTAACAAGGCCAAGACCAGTTATTTTGTTTTGAAGTGTAAAGAAAACTAAAGGCAAAGCTATAAATAGTATTTTATGTCCCATAGATTGTGTAGAAAAGACACAAAATTTCTTATAAAATATTTTTTGCAATTTAAATTTTAAGATGGGCTTTGAGATCAATTCTGATCTGGATTAAATTTCTGTAGTAGTATAGAAAAATTAATTAAATCTGAAGAAGTAGAAATCAGTACTTTGGTTTTATAAATTTTAGCTGCTTGACTAACTTGAAAGTCCCACATTTTAAGTGGAGATGCAACAACACTACATACAAATGCAGATCTCCTTGTGCTCTTTTTATCATCTGCAACTTGGTGTTCTGTGTTATTCCATTATTTTGTGTAAATGTTTGTGTACACAGCCTTATCTGGAGATGATTTGCAAAAAATTGAAAGCACAATGCTGTATGTGTATCTCTATTCCACGTAGATCATGGAAATGCTGTGTTCATTCTTCTTTGTTGTGGGACGATTTTCTGGTTTGTAGCATTGATATTCACACCATGGAATTTAATTAGTATTACTCACTGAGTAAGTTTTATCTAACTGATGCTCCTCTTTTTACCTAATAAACCATACCATGAGCAATATTTTATGCGCTTGTTTGGTTTTTGAACTGTACTATTGAATACCATATGGGGGTGAGTCATAATATTTCTCTGATTAGAGATGGTTATCCTATTCCTTCATTAATTTTTTTTAAATCAAAAACCCTAAAATCATAACCCAAAAGGTGCAACATTGCTCTGTTGAACATGAGAACTTCAGTGTTACGAGGAATTGTACTGAGGCATAATTCTGTGTGAGGCTTCCCAAATGAGGCTAAATCTTTGTTTAAACTGATTGAAATCAATAGATAAAATGATTTGCAAAATACCCTCATTAATGTAAATTTTTAGTGGATTAACCAGTTTTGTGTGAATTGAAAGTACTTGTTATTCTAAAGACTTCATATTGTTCTTCCTAGTCTTATTTTAATTTACTGATAGTCTCAAAAATTATTCTTTGATTTAGATTCCTAAAGTTACGAATTGTTGATAATTGGGTTGTAAAACTTTAATTGTGCTTAGTGCTGAGGTAGGGGTAACTTCAACCTTAAATAATTGCTTCAGTTTTTCATTTGTCAAGATAACCTAAAAAATGGTAATCATTATTATTAATGATACACAATTTCATTTGTATTTTAACAGATGTACAATTGTTACTTGATAGGTTATCAATGATGTAATTTTTCTCAATAAATTGTGTCCCTGGCAGTTGGTGAATCAAATTCTGGGAGTCATGCAGAAGCAATTTACATCAAAAGTGAAACGCCAGACACTGTGGAGGAGGAAGTTGAAGTGAAGGACGAACCCATCGATCAGTATCAGGAACCCCAGGTGCTGTAATTAGTGGTTTACTATCTCTTATTGAATGCTTCATATTGGTTGTTTTCTCTCCTCATCAAAGCTTCCGATTTGTTGTATATGCTTCTCTAGAATGTTTTCAATTGGTTCTCACTCTTCTTATGAATTCTTTCATGTGGTAGCAAATCCTGTCTTTGAATGCATTTAGTTAGTTGGTGACTCTCCTCTTGAATGTTTCCTATTAGTTGCTTACTCTCTTGAATCTTTCCTTTTAGTTACTTACTCTCCTATAGAATACTTTCTTTTGGTTGCTAACTCTCCTTTTAAATGTCTCAAATTAGTTGCTTCCTTACCTTTTGAGTACTTTCTATTAATTGATTACTTTTCATTTTTAAAGTTGATTATTAGTTGCATCCTCTCATTTTGAATTCTTCCAGATGGTTGCATCCTCTCATTTTGAATTCTTCCAGATGGTTGCATCCTCTCCTCTTACATGCTTTCAGATGGTTGCATCCTCTTCTCTTCCATGCTTCCAGATGGTTACGTCCTCTGCTCTTACATGCTTCCAGATGGTTGCATCCTCTCCTCTTACATGCTTTCAGATGGTTGCATCCTCTCCTCTTACATGCTTTCAGATGGTTGCATCCTCTCCTCTTACATGCTTCCAGATGGTTGCATCCTCTCCTCTTACATGCTTCCAGATGGTTGCATCCTCTCCTCTTACATGCTTCCAGATGGTTGTTATCTCTCCTTTTGTTATACTTTGAAACGTTCTCAATGGAGCATTTCATATCATCCTCCACAACATTTGAATTTATCTCAGGCACAGGTTAAATTTGGCCTTTTCATCCCATACATGGTAACATTTCATTATCACTACTGTTACATCTCATTCTCTTGAACATTTCTGACATACATTGGAAATTCCCAATTCATACACAATTCGTTCCAGGAGACAGTTCAAATAGCGATTTGTACGCATGGCGGATCACTTTTTCCCAGAAGATATAAAGTAAATTAGATTAATCTGTTCCAGACCTACAGATGATTGCCTATTAAAACTGTTGTGATAATATTTTACACATAATGTACATAAAAAGTAAAGAGAAGTAAATATTCTGTGTAATACTGTACAAAAAATTAATAAAATATAACTGCATTTTACGTGTTTGTACTGAGGTGAGCTGATATCTTCAGTGGAAGGTGGAGAGGAGGAAGAGGGATATTGATGTCACTGTTTGGAAGGAGAGTCACGTATCTCATCCAAGTTGTTTTTGGTTTATCTAAACCAACAAAAGTTTTTCCACTTGTTCAATTATGGGTAACCTATTCACAGCAAGAACAGTCTCTTATTTTGCCACACTTGCCTGTTTTATTATTTCTTTATTTTTCAGTGAAGCAGATTTAGTTGATTTTGCCATGCCAGACTGAGTTACAAGGGCAAAGACAAGAGTTTCCCTTTCAAACTTTGCAATGAGTTTTTTTTTCAATTTGATTGTCATTCTTACTGCTTTCCTTTTTAGGTTTGGTTATATCACATATCTTTTATGGACCCATCAATGCTCTATTACGGTACAGTATTAACACAAATACCAATAAATTAGCACCAGGTTTCACGATAAATCTGGATATGATGCATAGCGTAAGGAGGGCTAGCATGAGACTGAGCTGGCGATCGCGAGTCGTGCGACCAGTAACAAGGTGACTCTGTACAAATCGTCAGGCAAGCGTACGAGTGACGAGTTGAATTTTGTTAGTTTGGAGATGGCGGTTGGAGACATTGTGTGTAGTTGTATAACTGGATTTTATCAAGGCTGATCTAACACAAGCTAAATATAGTTTCCTTTTGCTTTCGTGGGATAGATGCATGAATCGGTATAACTTACTGAGATTACTATGTCCTATTGCTTGTCTTGTTGATATATGTGATGAAAATCCGTGTGTTGTAAAGTTGAGGCCCAGAACTTTGCCATTGTTGGAGTATGGAAAGTATTGATTATCTATGAAAATATCTGAAGTGGTGCGTCTGCTGTTTGGGATGATAATGAATTTTTTAACATTTGTTGAAATTTTCCATTGACTCTCGTAATTGTTGATTTGCTGAATGGCATGCTGAGTTTGTTGGGCTGCATATCTTGGTGTGTATTGGCCTGCAGTGATTTGTGTAATGTCACCAGCAAAACATATGTTATCAGTGTTGGGTAGAGGTTGGGGGATGTCAAGTGTCCAGTAGCTGTACAATGTTGGCGAAAGACATGCTCCCTGCGGAACTCCTGTTTGTCGCGTGAATGGGGACAATGTAGCTACCTATCCTGATTGAAGCTGTTTTATCTGTTAGGTAGTCGGCTAAAGTGTGTAGGAAAAGTGGGTGGATACCGGATTGTGTAAGTTTGAATATTAGACCTGTATGCCACACTTTGTCAAATGCTTTAGTTACGTCTCGCAGTACTACGTCTATTGTGCGTTTGTTAGCTAGGTTGATAGGTATTATTTCTGTAAATGTTGTTAATGCGGTATGTGTTCCTCTGATTTTCCTAAACCCATTCTGTCTATTGTTGTATAAATTATTAATGGTGAGATGGTCGATGAGTTTATGGTTGAGAATTTTGTCTAAAAGTTTGCCTTGTATGTCTAGCAGTGAGATTGGGTCTGTAGTTTTGAACTTGTTTTTGAAATGTGAGGGGTTCCGGAAGAAATACCATGACAGCATGTTTAAGCCGATCTGGAAAATAACCTGCTGAAATGGAGTTGTTGAATATGTATAGGAGATATGCGAACATGTTTTCTGGTAGGTTCTTTAATTGTAGAGTGGTAATGCCGGTGGGACCGGGTGCTTTCTGTTTGAACGATTTTAGAGTTTGAATGAGTTCGTCGAATGTGATTGGCGGGAATTGAAGAGGGTCAAGCCTATTTATATTGCCGGTATGAAATGATGTAATTTCATGCGCAATGTTGTTCATGTGCAATGTTGTTCATGTGTTCTTTTATTTCGTTCAGGTGCTCAATATCGAATTCTTCGTCATCTTGTTCTGAAAATATACTGCTCCAATGTTGCCTGAAAATTGGTTACTTTTCTTCTGGTGTGTGTAGTTCTTGTCCATTGTGTTGCAGGTACAGTATTTTCTGTTTATTATTGTAACCTATCATTCTTTTTTATTAGTGTCCAGAACATTTTTGGGTCGTTTTGCAAGTTTATTTTTTGAATTAATGTGTTTCATGTTTGGGTATAATTCCTATTGTAAATGGTTTGCAACTCTCTTAGATTTGTGAGTATTTTGTACAGTTCTCTGGACGGTCTGTTATTATTATTGTATTCCAGTATGTGTTGGTGTCTGACTTGTATGCTCAAGGTTTCATGTGTGGGTTTAATTCCTGTATTTTGTGAGTTACTGTTGGGATTGCAATTTTAGTGGCTTCCTGAATGTATTTGGTCCAATTATTCAGATGCTCGTCCAGTTCTTCTAGAGTGGGTTCTTCTTGCAGATCAGGAGTTATGCCAGTTAAATATTGTTTGTATTTTATCCAATCTGCTTTATGATATTGATGTCTTGGCTTAATTGGGGTTTGGTTGGGGTTTGCTGTAATTGTAGCAATGATTGGGATGGGTCAGATTGGGTAATGGTCCAGCCTGAAAGTAGATGTTATGAAAGGCTTGTGGGTTTTGAAGTGCAATATCTGGTGAGGTAGTGCTTCTGTGGGTTATCATGGCTGGAAAATATGGCCCAAAATGTATGCATTTGTTTCGTTTGATTAAATAGTGCAAATGTTTACCTCTGTTGTTATTATAAGTGTGTTCTATAGTTCTATGCGCAGCATTTGTGTCTCCAATAAAGTATACTGGGTGTGGTCTATTAAATAGTGTGTGGAAGTCAGCGAAGTGAAGGTATTCTGTTATTGGGGGAGTATATGTTGTGCCAATAGTGAATAATTGGTTCCTGCATTGTGTCTATTCAGGGTGTCTACTAGATAGTAAAGTAGTTAAAAGTAGTAAAATTTGGAAAATAGTAAAAAATTAGTACAAAGTAGTAAAATTTGCCTCAGGGTAGTAAAAAAATTGTGAAGTGGAATAATTCTATGAAAATTGGAAGTAATGTTACACATGTATATAGAGTGTAAAAATTTTATTTTAAATTTATTTCTCCCATAATCAGAAATTCACCTCAGTTTATGGGGAATATTCCTGTAAAGCGGGGTGTAATTTTAGGATTGGAGGACTCAAAATAGAAAATAGGTCCAAAATTTTTGGGAACGACAGTAAAAATAATTCACTTTTTGTTTTCATTCAGTTTTATCTGAAAGTTATCAAGTTGTTTTATAATGGAAAACGATTTTACTACCTTGTTGTTGAGCCTTTTTATTATTAACAAATTATTGAAAGAAAACAATAAAAAACGGCTTTTGCTTTGATGCGGCAATCGAGGTTTCAAAAAGCGTATAAAAATGTGAATTAAAAAGTAGTAATACCAGTGACGATGCATTGTTGAAAACACTTCTATTAGTATGCACTAACATTGAAAACAAGCTTAGGAACTTGCGATATCAGGGATTAATATTGAAAATAAAAAAAGGATTTAAAAATTGTGCATTTATGACTATGAGGTCAGCATTTGACATCTTTTATTCTTACGTTTCAAATAATGCATATAAACGATCTGGGGAAAAATAAAATAGCCTAGCTACAAATTTTCTCGTGGAAGTGTATCAAGTGGCTTTGATTGAAATACAATTGTCGAGTAAAATAATTTATATTTTATTGCAAATTACGACTCTTTTAATGTAAAACATCTTGTGAATTTTTTCTTTCAAATGTTATGAATAAACATTAAATAACTAGCCAAAATGTTCGAATAGGTAGTTGTGTTTTTCACTAAATAACTATTACATTTTATTGGATTTCATCTTTAGTGGATACAGTTGCCTGTGGGATATATAGCATAGTTGGCATAATTGTTCTTTTTGTGCACTTGAAACCCCCTCAGGGGGATACAACTCATGTACCTATGGGAATTAGCACTTCCAAGGGGACTATGTGAGGGCCTGAGCTGAGGGTTAGGTAGGCTTCCTTTTTGTTGAAATAAAATAGGTTTTATTCTGTTACGGACCATCTTTTTTCGGTTCACTGCTGTCCTGTTTTTCAGCACCTACTACTTGCTTCTTCAACTTTTTCTTGTTTCATGAACTTCTTTCGCTGCTTACTGTTTCTGTGCACCTTGTGCATAGATTCTGCATTCCCTCAACTCCATACTAAATGGTGCCTACCTCCTTCCTCTCTTAGAACATCTTTGTCGTGGTTGAGGGAGGCTAAAACTTTCTTATATGATAATAATAATGTGCACTTGAAACTCGAAAATTAGAGTATTTTATTTGCAAATGTAAGCACAGAAATGAAATTATTCTCAATTAACTTTTAGAAACTCCTGCTGCAATTTCAGATAAGTAAGTCCTGAATCAAACTTATTACATTTCGATTCCTCCTAATGAATGATGTTCAATTCAAAGTCATATATTTGGCTGTTAAAATCTTGATTATCATAAACTTGATGTAACCTTCCAATTCTTATTCAAAGACAAATCTTCTCACACTCCAAGTTGTTGCGGCAGAATAGAAACATTGCAATGACGTCAAAGGAACTTCTCCGCAGTTCATTTATATCCAGAAAGTGCATTTTTCTTACCTGAGCTTGGTTGTAGGCAGTATTATCTTCCTTTGAAAAGACTGCAGTTTATTCTGTCCAATTCTATGTGGGGAAACAACGATTTACTGAACTATAGATGTTTTTTCTTTCTGAAAAAAATTACCTCTTCGTAAAGCTGAAAGTTTTCTCTTTCAATTGACGGTAATTTATGTCCAAATACTGAAAGAATTATGCAATGAAATTATTTTTTACTACAATGTGAAATCATTTGAACGAGAGTTAAGTTCCTTTGAAGTTCCTTTTGGCAGTGATGGCGATTCAGTGACCTCCAGGATGTCCCCTCAGGGGGATACAATTATTATATCTATGGGAATTAGTGCTTCCAGGGGGAAAATGTGAGGACCCAAGCTGAAAGTTCGGTAGGCCTTCTTTTTGTTGAAATAGAAATCTTTTTGCTATGTAAAGGACCACCTTTTTTGGTTCACTACTGTCCTGTTTTTCAGCACCTACTACTTTTTCTTCAACTTTTATCTTGTTTCATGAACTTCTTTCCCAACTTACTGTTTCTATGCCCCTTCTGCATAGATTCCGCATTCCCTAATATCCGTACTCAAAGGTGCCTTCCTCCTTCCCCTCTTCGATTCGCTCTTTTGGTAGCTGTAAAGGTGCGGTTCCACCGGTGTGCTGCACTGTGCCGCACACTGTACTGAACAAATGTATGCGCTGGTGGAACCGTATAAGCGAACGACAACAAATTGTACGCGAACATTTGAGACAAGTGCGCGCACATCTGCGAACATGAGTGCGCGTACTCAACTTCTTTG
>JACJUY010017488.1:0-12017 GCA_014220935.1 Platorchestia sp. MABIK | reverse complement strand
TACAGCAATACAGCATACAGCAATGCAGCATACAGCAATACAGCATACAGCAATACAGCATACAGCAATACAGCATACAGCAATACAGCATACAGCAATGCATACAGCAATACAGCATACAGCAATACAGCATACAGCAATACAGCATACAGCAATAGTCTTGTGAGACACAAACTTAATGAATAATCACTCAGATCTACACAGCACATGGAATCATGTAACCAAATGTTCCAGTTCATGCTGGAGCTAGTTATTTGAAAGATTCTTGGTAAAGTTAACCCCTCCTGAGACTTGCACTGATGCTGAAAGGAAATGATTAGCGAATGTTTTTGTATCATTAAGGCCAAACCAGCTACCACTCCAACATTACAGGCACTCCTAAATCTACGAGCACGTATTACAATTTACCTTTTGCACCTGCGCGCTTTTTCTTCAGAGAGAGAAATACTTCCAAATCAGTGTAAATTATTGCAAGATTTTAGAAACTGTCCTCAATTGAATGAAAGTTACTCAGCGGTGAAAATTTCGATCGCTTGTTTAATGTTAACCATCTCCTAATTCAATTTTAACATCATGTATTGTAATGTCCATTACATGGCCTAAAACTTTAATTTTATGGAAATGTCTCAATATCACGATTTTTATTCTAATTTTCAGAACACATGGTGGACAAACGTGAAGTCCTGACACACGAGCTTTTGCTCGTAGCAGAACTTTCAGAGTGACGCTGGATCTTCTTTTTGTTTTCTAAGAACACTCATCACAACCCCAGCATGTTAGCTTTAGGCTCCTTTGACACTAGTCACTGAGCTCAGTGACCGTCACCGGGAAGAGTCACTAGTTACCGGCCATTATTTCAAATGTAGCCTTTCATACGATGTCACTTCGGCCGCCCATTTGCGCACTGCAGCTGCTACGGTCACCGAACGCGTCTCGATCGTTAACATAATTTGCGGTCAGCAGCGACCGACACAGCTTGCGCGCAGTGACACCGTTTTGTCCTCCAAGTGTGTAAGAGAAGTGAGTGCATGAATACAGCATGAGTATGTGTGTTTGATAAGTTTAGCTCGTACTAATAGTCATACAAGAAGATTCATGAGGCCTTCGATTTGTACAAGACTTGCGTCAGATGGATTGCTCATGAGATTAGGAAACGTAGGTAAAATTAATCTATTTACATGCAGTCACGGTAAAAAGCAAAAAAAAAGCTCGTACAATCATACGTAGAATGAATCACTGCAACGGAAATTTAATGCTCATCTTACCTAGAGATGAAGTTTGTATATGAGGCTTATCTCCTTCATCCCAGAGAAATGGTCTCCGCAGCACCTCATATTTAACAGGAACACATAGCACTCTCTCTCCTGTGTGAGTGTTTACATTCCACCGTGGGGAGAAAACATTGTTCACACCGTGGCTCCAGTCGCTAACTCTCTTTCTATATCTATACTCCTTACAAAGGCCTGTTACAACTAATTTGAGGCATAATTACTGAACTGCACACAGCAGCTCATGCCAAGCATGAGTGCAGTTGTGTCTCCCGACAGCAGTAGCTGAGTTTAGCGTCGTTTGTCGGATGGAACTAAAATCCCCGACAGCGTGAAGTGCAACAGCTGCCGCCCGACGTCTCTCCATGAGTAATGGGTTCAAGACCGTGTACCGGAGCAGTTTTGAAACTGAGTGCAAGATGGAGACAGCTTGTTCTCAACTAAAAGTCGTTGATGATGTAGATCGGTGGCGCAGTAACGTACGCTTCTCTCGGCGCGAAGATTATAAATAAAATTATGGGAATTACCGAGGCAGAGGCGAAGATCCTTCAAGTGAAATAGTGTTCTGAGGAGCAACGCATAGAGAATCAAGTACAAGGAAAGCTTCTGTAAGAACCGAGATGCCAGATTTTGTCTCTTGCATCAACTGAACAAGCTCAAGTGTCGAGAAATGAAGAAAATGTCACTCAAGAACAACGAAATGAACTTGGTTCTGAATCTTATCGGCTTCAACTCGAACCGACCGTTTAAAAGCATCCTCTAGGTGTGCCTGACCCTATGAGTGACAGTAGGTGCTGCAAAGCCTGAAAGATTTGACTTCTGCTGCAAAATAATGGAAAATCTCAACCTTTTGAGCAAGAAAATTCCCTGTGCGTAATAAAGGGAGGAAAATCTAATGAAAATATCTCAAGCATGGGGGAACAGCTGAACACCTACAGTGAAACACAATGTGAGGACAATGAGAGAAGCTCTGATTTTTGAATACGAGAATACCCTAATTGGACCAAACATAGTATCCTGAGAATTTGACTGTTGCCTTCAGAACAAGTGATATTTAATTAAACTATGTATTTATTATTGACAATAACATCATTTATCATTTAATTATTAGTTATATTATTTAAGGGAACTCCGGGTGAATATATACATGTACAAAATTATGAGGTGTTCGAGGGAGAGGGTCGTGGGTGGAATGGATGCAAGATTAAATAAAGAGGTGCCAGAGCAAGTGAGTAGCTTCGCATATTTTACAGCGAGTATGGTCGCGAATGATAAATTAGATGAAGTGAGAACATGAGCAAAAAGAGGGTACTAAGCCTCGGGAGGCTGAAGGCAGTTGTGAGGAACAGATGCCTGAGGATAATGCCAGTAGAGGTTGTAGAGAAGAGTTCTAGTGCCGACATTGTAGCGTAGATCTCATACGTAGGGTTTAAGAGTAACTAATTGTATATAAAGTTACTAAAAGTCGGGTAAATGTGCACGAGATGAAGTGTCTGAGAAGTGTGCCTGGAGTGGCGTAGTGATGGACGATGGAGTGAGGAGATAAGGAGTACAACTGGAGTTGAGAAAGACCAGGCGAGTTGAGCAGACTTACGCGTGGTGGAAGGGTTCGTTCGCCCAGAGAGAATGCAGGAGAAACGGTTGGTGAAGAAAGAAATAAATCCAAAAGTGCGTGGAAGAAAGGTAAGAAAGAGGCGGAAGACTGGATGGATAAATAGGGTTAAAAGGGCATTGTGCGATTGAGGTCTTACGTAAGAGGACGCTAAAGCGAGACGCAATGGTAGGAGATGAGTGTAAGCGCGATTGTGAGAGTCTGACAGCGATGCAGTCCAGATGGGTGAGGTTGGCGGTTCTCGGGCCGCAGGAGTGACGTAGTTTCTTAATTTGGGTGAGTGAATGCGAGTCAGGTCTATGGGTCGGGAATCCTCGAGCCATTATACAGCGGCAGGAGTTAACTTGCGTCGCGCTGTGGACTTCGTTGCGAACGAGACGCCCAGAAGGCGTAGGTGTGTGACAGTGGACTGTTGTGGGTTATCTGACGATGGGATGAATCTGGTTCTCGGTGGTTGGCTACCCCGCTTCTTGAAAGGAATAGAACTTGGTGTATAGATTGATAAATGATTTGATCTAAATAGCAATAATATTGAATCTATCACTGAAACTCAAATCACCAGAAAATGATCATTTTGAGTTGTTGCACTCGAGCACGCCTCAAACATTATGCTGATAAGAAGCTTTCATTTAAGTCGCCATCATCCAGGACCCTGATATAATGCTTCCTGTTTCATTTATTTCCGTGCCCGCAGCTTCTTTGCATTGTTTACTGCCAAACACTGCTCCTGTCGAAGTCTGGCCGCTGCCACCACGAGACTCCATTTAAATTCGCACCTCTAATGCCTGGCTTAAGGCGCTGTGGTCGCGCAGGAAATCGAACAAGTTGGTCTTCCGCCCGGGCGCGTCTTATCCGCAGCCCTCTCTGATGAGGGTTGATCTTGCAGTGCCGAGGGTTAGTTTTGCTACCCAGGGGCGATTTCTGGCTTGAAGTTCAGTCTTCTGCGAGGCAGTTGAGTTTCGTGCTCAATGATGGATTTAAATGCCCAAGAAGTGATTTTGCAACTCCTCCTAGTTGGTTTTGCTCCCCAGGGGCTCGATTTTGTGGCCAAGAAGGCAATTTTTAGAGCAGGGAGTTGAAGTTTACTTCCAGGGGTTGGCTTGGCTGCCAGTCATTGGGTTTGCTACCTGGGGTTGGCTTTGCTGCCATGGGTTGTATTTACTGACAGGAGTTGGGTTTGATACCAGGGGTTGAGCTTGCTGCCAGGGATTGAGTTTACTACCTGGGGTTGGTTTTACAGCCATGGGTTGTATTTACTGACAGGAGTTGGGTTTGCTGCCTGGGGTTGGCTTTGCTGCCAATCATTGAGTTTACTACCTGGGGTTGGCTTTGCTGCCATGGGTTGTATTTACTGACAGGAGTTGGGTTTGCCAACAGGGGTTGTATTTACTGACAGGAGTTGGGTTTGCTACCAGGGGTTGAGCTTGCTGCCAGAGGTTGAATTTGTGGCCAGAAATGGGATTTACTGTAAAGGATTGAGTTTGCTACCAGAGGTTGAGTTGGTTTGATGGGGTTGAGCTTTCTGGTAGGACTTGAGCTTACTTCCAAGGGCCGAGAAGTTTTGAAATGTACACAAGCGGGGCGGGGTGAGTCATCAAATGATGCAATTAAACATCGTTTACTTTGTGAATAATTTCAGTTGGAACGTCGTTATGTAAAGAGATGTTGTTGTTCCCTCAAAACATTATACAACTGAACATGGCTTAACATGGCTATCGTAGCACCTTAAATAGCTTCGGTACCAATTGAAGGCCTCTGCGCTAATGATTATTCAGCAGCCAATGTTGGGACAAATTTGATGTCTCAGCTTTGCTGGAAACAAATTGTTTCCATTTTTTTCTGCCAGTATTATTTTTGAGAGAAATGTAAATTTGTTATGTCTTTTGAAGTAGTTACTAGGTACTATTTTGATATGTATTCCCGGAATATGGTTCCGAACTTTGCCGTATCGACCTTTTACTTTCGAATTCAGAATTATTTACTTCCACCGAGTATACTTTCAAAATTATTCCCGCGTCTCACATTTACTTCCACCGAGTATACTTTCAAAACTATTCCCGTGTCTCGCATAAGCCAAAGCTTTTATTTCAATGTAAGTTGAGACAGCCAGAAGCGTTTTGCATCAACGTGTCCTTGTCTCTTGTACTTTACTACCACACGCCTTCTCATGCATCATCAAACTCAGAATAATGTCACCACGGGATAATATTTTCACGCTTTTCTCCCAATTTTTTGTATAAACATCGACATGGGCTGCTAGGACACTCATGTTCTTTTACCAAGTGAGTGTATTTATATTAAAACTTCTTAAAACTCCCTGCTGATATTGGCAACGGCTTTATAGGAAAAAACTGTTTTTCTTTTTCTTTTTTTTTCTGAAACGAACTGATCAGTGAAAAAAATGTTTAACGCCATAAATCTTACAAAGACCTGAATTTGCAGTCTAGAATAAATCTAGAATTTACCATTTGCAACACGAACTTCGTTAAAGTTCTCCAATCTAGCAAGTTCGCTTGCCAAATAAATCAATTGAGGAAGCCTAAATGATTACATGCAATTATCTAGACATCACCTAACTCAAGACTCTGAGGAAACTAGTAACTTATTTTTCATTCAAATATGTAGTTACTTATTAATTAACCCTATCCTAAAATTGTTTATAAAAACTCATGATCGTTGACTTACCCTAAACAGATAAGTAAAGAATAACTCGGGAGGGCCAGAACGGCGCACCACTTGAGGACTGATGAGTTCAGCCGCGACACCCGCCACGAAAATGACGCTCTAAATACCAGTTACAGGCGCAATTGAGGCCTTCATTTGCGCTCATCCCGAAATAAAGAAATGTATTTACATTGTTTGAAATACGTCTAACGGTGCTTACCTGCAACCCAAAGCTGAATAACAAAGAAAAATGAACTTTGAAAGGTAGACATCGCACGACAAATAAGTCAGATCCTGAGCTGACCTTAGAGCAAAGAAAAATACATTTTAAAAGTGTGCGACACACATGTCAGATCCTGAGCTGTGCGTTCCACACGATATACACCATCGAAAAGGTCAGTTTTGTTGTCAAGTTGAGCCTTATGAATGCCGCCAGTCCCTCGCTCTCGATGGTTCTCGAGTGTTCGATGCCCAGTTCTTGCTCAATTTCCACCGTCCGAGACGTCCAAGGCATCCATCTGCGTGAACACGCTCGTATGTGTATCTCTATTACTCATATCCCGTAGTGACGTCGCCGGTTTTATTTAACATTGAATTTTTATTACTCAAAATGTGCCCTCAAATTTTGTGCTCGGTAACCATAAAGATACATCCCCCGGGCTTCATCCCCTTAACTACCCCAGCCTAGTTATACCTTCACTGCGAGACAACTCACACCCTCTTCCTGGAAGTACAAGCGCCTAACTATACCCTCACACCTCGTCCCCTCCGTCGCCGTTTTCCGTTTTTTGCTATGCACAGAACCGAACTCCCTCCCGATGCCTAATGAGAACTGCGTAATTCCCTTCCAATTTAGCTTCTAATTTACCGGCGGAAGTACTCTCGAAACAGCTCACTGCTTGCACTCAGAGGGTGGCGATTCACGAGCGATTTAATGACTGGACGCAAGTAGTTCCATGGGTTCCCCAACGAAGCGCTTTAGGTCTGCTGCTCTTCATTATCTACATCAACGACCTTCACCTCGGAATCATCAGTAAAATCAAGTAATTCACAGATGACATAAAACTTTGTCACACGGCGTTCACCGAGTGAAACAGAATTACGACTTTAGCATCGACAAATACTGAGTAGCGAACATCGGAAGAAATAATTGGCACTTCCTACACACCGTGAATGATGCTTCATTCGAAGCTGTAGACCAACAAAAAGAACTTGGCATCATTGTTGCCTAAGATCTCAGGCTGGACAAGCAAGTAGAGAAAAGCGTTAAGAATGAGAGCATAATTCTTCGTTCAGTAGTAATAAACTTTGAATACCAGTCAAAGGACAATGGTGCCACCCCTTCAAGGCGCTGGTACGACCACATCTAGAACACGCAGTGTCACTCTGGTCCTTCACCCTAAGGCGAGATATCAAAAACTTGGGAGAATTCTGCGTTCAGCATAAAAATCATTCCAGAGTTCCGTAAACGCAGCTACGAACGACGTCTGCAGCGAATTACAGTCATTCCCCTTGATCAGAGAAGATTGCGAGGTCAATTGACAGAGACCTGCAAATATCTCAAGAGCTTCAATGATGTAACTCTAAATCCCGGATCCTGACGGTCCCCCCTAACTGGTGTGAGGAGTCAAGTGGCGAACAGGGAATTTTAACTCTTTATAGGCAGATAAAATTAGACAAATTAGAGAGGAAAGATACGCAAGAAATAAGAGATAGAGAGAAATTTTTACACTCCATTTACTTGATTAAGAAGAGGATAATAATGACAAACTGAAAGATTTAATCAAAAAGAAGAGAGCGTTATTGTGAATGAGCACGCAACGTATCGTCACTAAATAATTTATGTGACACCCCAGAAACAATGTACAATCTATTGACAAATATATGGCACAGTACGACCAGAATATTTACATTTATGCATTATACTTAATGGGACCTCGTGAATGACATTTTTCACACGTGACCTCCATAAATCTATGTTTTACATGATTACTATTGTAAGATTATTTTATTTTGCAGGTTCACTCGTTAAAAAATATGTATAAGAAAGCATTAATGATTCCTTTCAAATTATCCACACCAAATATGGAGATTTTAAACTAGTAATTTATTGCTTACTAACCTAATGATCGATAAATTGACCATTTTTCTCAAATGTTTCACGCAATTTCATTACCATTGCGCCTTTAAGAATGAATAAGTGTCGGAGAAAATTTAAGAAAACTTTACAAGTTTAGAATTGAAGACCAATGTTATCCGACACAGATGTTAATTACGCTAAGGCGTTTTTCCCTAACAATCGCACACTGAATGCATTGCTAAAAATCGAGCCCTGAAACGCAGCAAGCAAATCTGGATCACTAAATTCGCGACATATCTGAACCCCTAAAACTTTTTTCAATCGTCAGAAATAAAAGCTATTGCTTTCTGAGGTACGTCGACATTGCTTGCCTTCCCCACCCCACAATCATTTAGTACTGAAAAACACACAACATGCCGATCACTCTGGCCAATATTGCACCGTACGCCTTGTGTGTTCAAACTTTCAAGGCTCCCTCTGGTGTTGAGCCCCGCCCTGTATATCCAGAGGTAGCGCGCTACGTGTATCAGCCGCCAGTAGCAGCTTCTACATTTTCACTAGCGGTAGCGGCGCTACAGTTTAAACAAGGTAGCTGTAGCGCCCGCTGCGTATTTGAGCGATACGAGGTTTTGCCGCCACAGCGCTACCGCTGCATTTACAATATAGTCATATAGATCATAGAACAAAAGAGAGATTTTGGTGTACTGCTGCCTCGGCACCTAAGACGTGCGGCTCAGTTTGGTGCCACCAGCGATGCTCAAAAGGCCACAGAATCAAGTGGTTCCCATAAGAAGATCTACAGGAGCGCTTTTGTGAAACTCGGGAACTTTACAATGAACAGAACTGGTGATAATTTAACACATATTTATATTTATTCCTTTCATCTGTAGTATTATAAATAGTACGTGTATGCATTCAATTGCTTTTGAAAATAGTTACATTATTTATATGCTGGATTCATTTTGCTGTAAATATATAAGTGTAAATATTATTCTCCATATACATAATACTGATAATGCCGAGCACATGTCATCGAAATACATATTTGTAATATATATATTATCTGTATACGTATAGACAGCAGCACGCAGATCGCAGCCGTTACAGAATGGGAGCTGAGCAAGATGCCGGGGCCCCACCGCTACACGGGGCAACTCGGCTCACGGCTGTTGCATGTCTGGAGAAAGTCTTCGAAAATAAAACTGCGGAACTAAAGAGAGATTACAACATTCTCTAGTTCCTCTTGTATGCATCAGGTAAAATAAACTTATTATTAATTACATATCACAATGTAATTTCATATCAATTTGTAATTAAGTACATTACAATCGATATAAGAATTATTTTATACGATACTTATTACATTAACATCAGTATTTATTTATATTGTTGCGCAACATGTCGCATGTAAGTTAATAAACACACACTTATGTATATATAATAAAAATAATATTAAAAACATTAGAGTAAATAATCAATATGCACGTTGCAATATTAGGTACTCATGTAACGAATTTAATGTAATGATAAGATCAGGTTCAAAAATCATTAAAGAAAATACTATTTTGTAATGCTCTTTTGTGTTGGGACGTATCTATAGCGCATTGTGTTTGTGCGTGTGAGTGTTGTGAGTGTGTGTGTGTGTGTGGCGTCTCGGCAGACGCAAGTGCTGTGCGGTCAGCCGGGCCTGCGCGTGACAGGCGGGTCAGGGTTTGTTCAGGTCTCACGCTCAGAGCTATCGGCCTCAAGAAAGAAAGAAAAACCTATTATTTCCAAAAACACGTTTATCAAAAAAACGTTTATTTTCAAAAAATAAGTCACAAACCGTGGAACGGAAAACACAAGAACATGAGAGGAGTAGATGTCGCCAAGCACTCGAACAGGCGGCGAAAGCATAAGACTAGGGAGACGTTAAACGAACACACGTATGCTACTTCGGGTAGCAAAAGCCAGAAGCTCACGTGAGAAGACGTTCAGAATTGAAAACTCAGCTCTGCGCAAAACCACTTGAGTGTGCGAGCGCGAATAGACGAGCTTCAAAAATAAATAAAAATGCCTGACACTAAAAACGTTCCATACGAACCTCTTGTGAACCCTAACAGTATTGCCCTACTGGAGTTGCACATAAAACTTGGTCTTATCAAATAATTTGCGAATGCTCTTAACAAAAATGCTCATGCTTTTCGATACTTATGTCAAAAGTTTCCTCGCCTAAGCACGGTAAAGGTTCATCAGGAGGTATTTAAAAGTCCCCAGACACGTAAGCTTTTGCAAGACTAGTAATTTCAATCAATACTCAATCCTAATCAGCCAAATGCTTGATAATGTTGCCAGAATGTTAGTACACCATTCTTGCGCAACTTTCGTGCTTAAAATTACAAAGATCTGGTGGAAAAGCATGCATCTACCTATGAGAAAATTGGATGCAACATGTCACTAAAACTTCACTTTGTATATTCCTACATTACTGTTTTCCAAGCGAGGCTTTCAGGGACGAACAAGGAGAGCTATTCCATCAGGACATTTCAGCAAGGGAGCCGCGCTGCAAAAAAAGAGGTCAGTTTCCATGCCAGCAAATTTTTGCTGGATGATCCCCAGAGATTCTCCGGACGTTCCCCGCAAGTGACAGATCAAAAGTCGACGTGTAGAAAAGGCACAGTTTGCTATCTGCTTTCGTGCAAGTGAATTCTCATATCGTTTTATGTTAAATGTAAATAATGAAATAACTCGAAAATTTGAGCTGGCATGCGATTTTAAGTGTTGTTTTCGTGTTTGGCAACCCGAAATCTATGTTGTGATATGATTTCGTCATATCCAGCGTCCAGAAATTTTTGTGCTATGGATTACATTGAATGTTGCGACTGGCCCTCGTATTCACTTCGAATCTCCAAGAATAACTGCGTCGATCATCATATTTGAAGAGATATTCCATCGTGAGTTATCTACAGATGAAAAGCATGCAAACTCTACTAAGAATCTTCTAGAAGCACGACATCTGGGCAAGCCTCCACGATTCAGCTATCGTACCGACCATGTTACGACGTTGTTTCTACATCGAATGCCAGCTACCACCATTTGAGTTATCCTTAATATGTAATTCTTCTATTTATAGGAATATTTCTTGTATATTTAGTAAGTATTTCGTTATGGGAACTCATATACATGTTATTGATTCAATTAGGCATATTTCCATTTATGTTAGGATGATTTTCATATTTATAGAGCGACGTTTGATCGAAGTTTCAGCTTGCGGTTGGTGACGCCCAGCAGCAGCCGAGGGAAAGAGGCAGTAAGACCGGCGCCACGACATAAGCAACATCTGTGTCGTTACAATATCTTGAGCCGCACCCTGCGGGGTGGGGCTGGTGCTGGTGTTATAGACATAATAACAGAGAACTATCGTCTTGAAGTGATTTCAACATGTGGAATATTTATATCCACGTAATTACTGACTTACAACGGCGCTTCTATGTACCTGCGTGCATGACTGTCATCCCAGGATGGTACCCCTGGCATTCCACATCTCGACATCAGAGGGACTTCACATCTCTCTCTCTAAGTTGAGTGCTCATTTCGAAATTGGCTTCACATTGTTAACCAAAGCGTGACTATCCTCAGGTCGTAGGTCAATGTAGGTCTATTTCGATGTGGCAAGCGATATCTTGTACTAGTACCATTATGTAACAGGAACATTCATTAGGATTGTAACGCGCATTAAATTGATTAAATCTCCATCTTGATTACAAGTGTATCAATACCTGTGTTCTGGAAAGTTGAGAGGAGACATAAAAGGCATGGAAAAGCGTTACCTATTGTCAGTCTATTCATTATGATAATATAATCATTCAATTTCCCTTATTCAAAGGGTGGTGGCAGCGGCAATAGCTAACTATAAATTAAAAACATGGCGAGGACATAAGTCACGCCTTATTATTAAAATAAAAGAATGTGATGTACTCCACATATCACGACAATTGCAATCTAAATTGAACATCTCAGCGGACGATCAACGTAATTCACAACGAAATGCTGACAGAGAAGGGGATCACGACATCTAAAAAAATGGCGGGTATTCTTATCTCTGTAATTTTTCATTGTTGAACAGTGTAATCCGTGAAGTCAACAATCATTTATTTTCAACAAGAAGACGCCCTATACATCAGTTATTGAATTACTACTCGTGACTTTACCATGGAATCGAACAAAAATTGCACGCAAAACCTCAACTTACTTTTCATTTGAAAAAGACATTCTGTGAAACATTTTAACCACAAGCTTAATAAAAGACTCCTCTTTCTCCGACTGTCTACCTCTCTGGCCAATCTTACGTCATACCTCCTACATCTCAACCTCTGTTAGGTCTGTTCCACAAGCCATTCCTCTCGCGTCAACC
>JACJUY010017484.1:0-12018 GCA_014220935.1 Platorchestia sp. MABIK | reverse complement strand
TTAGAAAACCTCAAGTTCAATTTGAAAACCTCAAGTTCAATTTGAAAAACCTCAAGTTCAATTTGAAAAACCTCAAGTTCAATGCAAAAAAGCTCAAGTTCAATGTGAAAAAGGTCAAGTTCAATTTAAAAAAGGATTAGTTCAATTTAAAAAAGGTTAACTTCAATTTTAAAAAGGTTAAGTTCAATTTTAAAAAGGTTAAGTTCAATTTGAAAAAGGTCAAGTTCAATTTAAAAAGGTCAAGTTCAATTTAAATAAGGTCAAGTTCAATTTAAAAAAGGTCAAATTCAATTTAAAAAAGGTCATGTTTAATTCAAAAAGTCTCAAGTTTAATTTAAAAATGCTCAAGTTTGATTTATAAAAGGTCAAGTACATAGGTATAGGTAAACAATGTTAGAAATATAAGCTTTTCAAAATTTAACTTGATCTGTTTTAAAATATACTTGACAATTTTGAAATTAAACTTGATCTGTTTTGAATTAAACCTGAGTTTTTTTAAATTGAACTTGAGCTTTTTAAAAGTAAAATAAGAAGGTGTAGGTAACAGTATTGCGCTAGGTGTTGTACTAAAAATATGTTAGTACTGTTACCTAATCTTACTACAGTAGTACAAATTGCTGTGGTACAAATTTAGTTTCTAGCCATTTTCTTGTGCTGTCTTTCCAACATTATAACTTTGTTTGATGTAGCTTTGAGTATTAGATTTGCATTTTATCGATATGAATTAAAAATTTTTTCTGAACAATTTTAGCCTGAACATGATGTTTGTACATCGAAACGTCGCTTTTTATAGACTACAGAGTTAGAGAATTTTTTAACAATTGACATGGTTACATGAAAATTTGTGGAAAGAATTTATTACTACTTTAACACATGATGAACTGGAATGATTTGGTACAGTTGAAAGTTATGACAGACTAATTCAAATATGTCATTAGATTGAGAACAATCTTCTGAATTAATAATGCTCATGACATTCCTCTAGTGCTTCTATTGCACAAGCAATCCAGAACATAATTTGAGCTTCTGCAAAGACATTGTAGATGGGTAGTGGCATGTTTGCTAAGGAATTTCAGAAAGTAACTATCAGAACAAATAAGTTGGAGTGGGTGTGAAAAAATTTTAAATTTAACGTTTCCTCAAAGACATTGCTAGTGTCCATTAAAAGTTTGATTCCGAAATATACCACACCTCATCTCTAAAAACTCGGCTGAGGTGACGCAGAATAGAATTTGTAATGTCAACACATGTGTTAAAACAAAATCTCACCAACTTCATCATTTTTGACTATTTAATGCAGTTGGAAACTGCTCTCTTAGATGCCTTATCTGTAATGACTTTTTATGTCTAAAAATATAATACTAATATGCATGTACTAATAATTTACACAAACAAATATATTACTAGAAAGTAATTTCCTGTAGTGACTACACAAGGTTATACTTTCCACCAGAAGGAAAGCCACTGAAAATTTACATTTACACTCACACTAATGCAAATAATTATTATACCAACATTATGAAAATTGTATGATCCAATGAGTAGAGTAACTTGAATGGTAACTTTGATGTGTGTACACAAACGCACATATGAAAAGCAATTTTTTCTTGTGAATGCGCAGGGAATAATTTTGAAATCTCATGTTTCCAGTAAAACACATCAAAATAACTTAAAATACCAACATTAAGGAAATTAGATCTTGGTCCACATATTATTAGCTACGAAACAATTTCAATGTTTAGACCTTAATACTTTGAAGCAATCTAAACAGTAAACAGCACCAACGCTCAAACTTGGACCACCGCAATGAACAACAGCGAGCAATGTGATACCTTGACATTACGTTAAGCTCAAATGCAAGTTGAAAATCACGAAGGTTCCAATAATTTTTCTATGTTGATCAACTAATTAAAAAATATTTTCATTATTCATAGCTGTGAATTTGTTTAGGTATGCTTTGAATTTTTTTGATATGTTCGTTTTTAATCACTTCACGTAAAATTATTTTATTAGAAAATAGGTCATTAAGGTTTAGGATTGTTACAAATACGAACGTGAAAAACAATTGTACTCTCGTATTCTAACTCTTTTAAAACGAGAAATAATTCAAAGCCTGAGTTATAAAATAAGTAGAGCCTGAAATACATTTAGTTTACTGGAATCAAAATATAGTAGTGCATGAATGAGATATTTAGTAGGAATGTTCATATTTTATATATCTACCATTATAACCCTGCATTTTCTAACTTCACAGTTTCACATTTAATATAAAGTACAAAGAGTTAAAATTAAAACATTTGAAATTAAATTTAAAACATTTTAAGCATCAGTTAAAAAATTTGAACTTCATATTAAAATGAATAAAATTAAAATATATAAAAATCGAAAACTTATGTGTGAAAATCCAATTGAAATGTCTCAGCTTCGAATTAAAGTTTTCACTTTCACAATAAAATACCTAAAGCTCAAATTACATCATGTGAAGGTTACGTAAACTATTTCATGTAATTTCATTTGACCACGAGTAATACATAACATACTTTTATTTGACTTGTCCATGATTGAACTTGAACATGGGCTATCTATCATTGACCTTAATATCAAATTATGAAGTATAGTCCGAAAAATAACCGTAGTTTTACCGTTCTATTACTACGGTAGGAATGACAGTCAGAAATCGACGGTAAATAACGGTCATCATCGTCGACGGGCATTTTTAGCGTCTAAAATTACCGTTGATCAGCGGAAATATATATACCGTCGGAAAACTTCGATAAACGATAGAAACCGATCATAATTACCGTTTCGCCGACGAAAAACTTCGGACTGGGTAGGTCATCTGAATCTGAATCTGAATCGGAGAAGTCCATGTTATCTCTCTAGAGAAAACACTTGCAAACAAATGCTCGGCTATTGTAAAGTGTGGGGAGGCAGAAAGCCCTAGCCGAGCCAAGCAGGCTCGCGCGACCCTGAGGCAATGCTCGCGGGTTGGCCCGTGGCGCGTGTAGTGTGTGGGGTCCTTTATAAGGGAGTAGACAACGACATAGAGGGTCTGTGTGAAGAAAGTGGCTGCAGGTGGAGCACGACGCCGCTGAGAGAGGTAGGGCCTGGTACATCGCGCCGGTTTGCTTTCCTGTGCATGTGTATATGCATGAATGTATTTGTGTGTATCTATGTATTGAAATTTATTTAATGTACAGGGGTATGGCACTTTGTTGAACATACTTTAACAATAGGTTGGAACTGTTGAAATGAACGCTTTTTACTCAATAACTGTGTAATCGAAAATGCTTCGTTAAAAATTTTTTTCATGGCCACCAAGGTCTTCAGATATTACGCCTCTAGGTTTCTACTTCTGAAGATGTTTCAAGAATTTAGTGAGCTAAACATGAATATCGCAAGAAGGCCTCATCTGCTGAATTATTCAATCATTGCTCCTGCGTTTGAAGTCTGCATTGCGACTGCTGGGCGTAATGTTCAACATCTATTTAAATACATTAGCCAATTCAAAAATCTATTTCTTGGGGACGCAATATTTAAGGCTGTTGTTTTTTTTTGTTCATCATGAAAATGTTTTCCTAACTTCTACACTTCATTTCTCTGCCGTGTCATATATAATTTTAGCCGTCCACTGCAGGGG
The DNA here is from genome assembly GCA_014220935.1 of Platorchestia sp. MABIK. Lineage (NCBI taxonomy): Eukaryota > Metazoa > Arthropoda > Malacostraca > Amphipoda > Talitridae > Platorchestia > Platorchestia sp. MABIK. The sequence continues at coordinate 8,378 of JACJUY010017484.1, read as the reverse complement.
CTAAATCTGAGTGGCTGAACCATAGATGCCTCAGCGAAAAGTGTAAACTGTGATGTGCTCGTTTGTGATGGATTTGACTCATCCCTGCTTTTTTTACAGAAATTTCCGTTATTTTAATTTGAATTGCGATGTCAATACATTATAAGTACTTTTTTTTTTTATTTGACATTTAGAACTGAAAAATAAGAACTCAGAGTGGTTGTTTTTCACATTATAAATGGTATATATCAGCGTTCGAGTAAGTTGAATGATTTATCAGTTGAAATCACTCACTGAAACACAATTTACTTGTCAAATAATATCACAAAATCATTTTCCATTCTAGCACAAGAACAGACTCTAAGATACCAATCATGAGGATGTCAAACATTGCCAACGGCCAGAAATCCTGCTGGGTCTTCCTTAGCCTTTTTTTCCGGTAAGATTGATGTAAATTAGCTTCCTTGCATCCCAGAATTCAATTTGCGGTGACTAAAATATTGACTGAACATCAAAGGAAATGCTGTGTACCTAATACTTAGCTGATAATTTTGTAGAGGTTATTTGCATTAGAGTTATCGTTCAAATTTTCAATTTAATAGCATTTTAATTATGTATTAAGTTTCGTTTAAGATTTTCGCGAGATTATCGTTGTAAGAAGTAAAAAAATTTATGAACCTCCAATTTAATGAATAATTTGTTCGACAATTTGTTTTATGGATGCAGTCCTTATAAAACAGTTGAGTGCAATTCATGCTAAACATTAACTGAGTGCGTTGTTAATCAGTTTTATTTTTCGTTGCTTGTACAGGAATGAAGTAGAAAAGTGGGAAAGAGAACTGGAATGATTATGTATCCAAGCACCTATCATCGTTGATAAGTATTTTTTAAATAGTTCAAAATTTACTCATTACTGCAAAGGGGATATCTAGAGAGCCGAAGATAAGGATCAATCATAATGGACTGAAGAGAACCATTAATCAATGTAAATGGGGTACTCCCACACAGGATTCATTGTGCATAGGAACAACAAGAAAGGAAGGAAGAAGAAGTACAGCCAAATAAAAGATAGCAAAGGACGCATGAAAACTGAATCAAACAAAGGATAGATAAAAGATAAAAATCACAATGGCCAATCTAACGCTGAGTTAGCCAAACATTATCTCTTTGCCCCAGTCCCCATAGCATAGGATTAGCCATCTAACTAACCAAAACCTATTGGCTATCCTATGTCCAATGAAGGGTGTGTTCAAGACTCATCTGTTCTACACAAGTGGAAACAAGCATCAGAGTAGGAGTAGTGAGAGAGGAGTGAGACAGGCTATTAAAACGCAGGCAGTATAACTTCTCCTTCCAAAATGACTTCGTACAGCTCTGAAGGGAAGAAAGAAGTTGATGCATGTTTAAAAAATATTATGTTTAGAAGACGTTATAAGAAGTTTTGAGGTTTTGAAATAAAGAAGTTTGAATGAAGTTACAGTTACATTACAGTTATACAGCTAGGCATTTCCCGAACTCCCTCAAAGTTGCTAGAATAACCCATATCTCTAAAAATGGTGAAAAAAACTGTTTAAACAATTATCGCCTCATCTCCGTACTACCAATTACTAGCAAAGTATTCGAAAAAATTGTGCATAAAAAAGTGTACTCTTATTTTGAAGAAAAATAATTTTTCTATAATAAACAATACGGTTTTCGCTCTAAAAAATCAACAACACAGGCTATATTAAATCCTTTACAATACCTTCATTCTAATATAGATGAAGGAAAGCCTGTCTTCTCTGTATTTCTTGATTTTCGAAAAGCATTCGATTGTGTGGACCATAACATATTACTCTCGAAACTACACTGTTATGGCATTCGAGGGGTTGCCCATGATTGGTTCAAGTCATACCTAAGAAATCTTGAGCAATACGTTATCATTGACGATGGGTTTTTCAATTTGGGTTTTAATTGAACACGTTCGGAAAGAGCAAAAACGTATTACATTGGCCATATGGTTGGTCATAAATTTCCGTGTTTTTCTAAGCTATTCCAAATACAGCAAATGAGTGCGATCTTATCGTATCATTTTACTCAAATCGAAAAGAAAATCCATTCGATATGAAGCACTATAGAGCGAGAACAACAAAGCACTTAAGTTGCATGTGTTGTCATATCTACAGTGGAAATATTTTGTTGGTTCCTAGCATGAAAGTTCATTGCAAGTAATTCTTAACACATGCCAAATTCAAATTAATATTGATTCCACTTAGATAGTTCAGGGTCTATATTTGACTCGCAGCTCATCATTTTCTGGTGAACGTGGATCGCGTTCACCTACGATACTCAGTTGCACCTGTCAACAAAAGTACTCCGCCCAACGATCAGACCCAGTCGAGCTACGATTCTCCATTCAAACGCTGGAACTAGAACTACCACACTCCGTTCAAGCTTTGAAACCAGAGCCACTATACTCTCTCCAAACACTGGTACCAGAGCCAAGATTCAAGCGCTGGAACCATAGCTACCATACTCAGCCAAACTGCAGGAACCAGAGATACAATACTTCATTAAACTATTGAAACCAAAGCTTTTCTATACTCTGTCCAACCATTGGTGACAGTCTCCCTCTGGCGTCATGTGAAAGTCCCTTGTGCTTTGTTCAACTGTGAGCAAAAGTGTTTCGTTACATCAGTTCACCTTTGAATTGTTGCTAACGTCCTGAAAAAAAACATGATTTTTAGATATTTATATACTGTTGCAAGTGTCCGTTACTGTCGCTCATTTGCATCGGCTATGTGCGGGTGGTTTAATTTTTCTTGTACGGACTGAAATTTATTTTCATTCTGCATTTTACCAAAGCTTAGGATTTGCACAAAATTCATTTAAAAAACTATTATGTAAATAACTGAGTTTAAAGAAGGTGTCTCGAGACGTAACAAATCTGCAAATGAAAGATTAAAACATCAGATTTTAGTCAGAGGGGAAGCAGAAAACACAGAGCTGAAAAGCACACAGGAGAAGATGAGAAAGAACAGAGGAAAATAGAAACAGTAAGTGTTCTATGTTTTTCTACAATCGTGCATCCGATTAACACGGGACAATGACAACTACAAATGAGATAATTTTCAATTAATTTATGTGAATTTACGACTGAACACGAGTTAAATTACAGCACTATATTTCAATCATGGGAAAGCGATGTATGAAATTATTCTGAGCACACTACCGGGTATAATATATTATGATTTAATGTAACAAAGAAAAAAAGGAGTAACACGAATTATTAAGAGGTGCTTTTCTACGCACTCTCGTGAAATAAAACCTCACTTTCGTAACTAGCACGTAACGCACGATCTTAAGAGTGCACTTCACAGTTTTCACCAACTCAAAATGTTCCTTTGCATGTGCATACGTATTGTAGATTGTAGTTGAAGTGAAGTGCCGCCGTGTTTACTGATTCCTCCAATCAATGGTGCTGTGATGGGCCAATGCTGGGTTCATTTCGAAGTCTGCAGCTACGACTTCCAATGCTGCTCTCGCAGGTGTTTTTTGACGGGCGATGCCTGCGTGTCCTGATGCGTGGGTAAACGATGCTCTGGAAGAATAAAAAGGTTATGCATGCTCAATTGGTAGGTTGAAGGTCGTTGCTAAAAAACCCGACACCTATGTGGGCTCGAGTGGGATGTTAGAGTTTGTTGCTCTAAGATTCGAAGACTGAAACGCTGTGCATGCCCTTCTGTGTATAATTGCGGGAGCCATGATTCCATGGTGCACATTGTTGCTCTGAAGTACTCGTGGAAATTTACCTTGACTCTAGATCCACCTCACGTGATCCAACTCACTCGTTCTGTAAGTCGTTACGTCTCGCCATCTTGTTACAGGCGTTAGACGGCTTCCGGTGCGTAGCAGTTACGTTTGTTGTATTGGTCCTGCTGACGTGATGCTCTCAATGCTTGTTGTCCGGCGCACCGGAGTGGCTGGCCGACTCACCCACGAAAATTCACTTTCGCTTCTCGATTCGTCCACCAGCAAAAGATTACGTTCTGTTATAGAGCTCCGCTTTTATCCTCTTCGCTTGCCTCCTTCTGGAAGCTTCGAGAGCCTTCTCACTTGTCCTGGTGCGTTGTTCGTTGATTGGTCTAATCCTCTCACGCCTCTGTCACGCCTTCTTTGCGGTAACTTTCCATCTCCTAATTGGCTCTCGGAAGGTGACCGTCCTTATTCTCCCCGCGCGCTCTCGTCCCTCGAAGAATGTTGACCGTTGTTCAGACTTGCTTCTCACGCCGGTCTCCCTTGTGTTTACAGTTCGCGTAGGTTGTTCGCGACAGTTACGAATTTCTTGGGTGTCCCGGCAAATGTGGGAGGGAAACCCGATGGTTAATGGAATTTCGATTAACAAAATATAAGACATTTCTACTAAAATGCCCGTCGTAGGAGCAGTTACGCGCTTTTTTCGCATTATAAATATATGTATTTTTACCTATTTCTCTACGAAGGGAATTTTAGGTGTGCTGCAAATTTTCAGGTATTTATGTTGAATTCAATTCCATGTCATTCCTGAATGAAGTTGAGCTTAGTTAAAACTAGTCACTCATATTTCTGACAATTGCTTCATTACATATAGAAGAAATAAATCTATCGCCTTAGCCTACAACCTGATCGTCAGTTAAAATCAGACTTTTTTATCATATGAAAGTTTACTTAAAATACTCTTGATAAGTCTATCATAAAAGGCAATGATTTTCCACTTAACAGTCGATTGATTTTAAATTTGTTAGGATTGGGAATATTGCACTTCACTTTATGTTCTTACTTTTGTTCAGACTTTACCTTGTGTCTTAGTAGTGCATTCTAGTTGTAAATTTCTTATGATCACTTGACATTATCAGGTTACCCAAAATGTCCTTTCATGTTTGTTACGATTACGACTGAAACACACCAGCCATTCGAAGCCATCTACTTAATCAAAAACATTTTCGGAATTTGGATCAATTGCCCATTGCCATCTAATTTTGGATTGAACCTTCAATGCGCGAAGAATTAATGGCAAATTAAACAGCAAATAACTGATCCAGATGAGTTTATAAGTATTTGATGAAATTAAAAAAGTGATCATTTAATGAATATTGTAATGTACATACACAATAATATCAAACGCCTGAAGCCTAGGGAACATGAGGGGTGATGAAGAACATCTCAATCGCACTCTAATAATGTCTGACGAACTTTAAGAAATGTGGAAAGACAAGCTTCCGATTTTGTTGTGATGAACGTTTTGTTGTATTTTTATGCGTAACGAATCTATTCACAGAGAAAATAATTCTAAATAATTGATGGTGCAGTTCATAGCAAAAAATTCCCGCCAAACAGTCCTGTGTGTGTAAAATCATGCTGACTACTACAGTTTTTACAGAAGACTAATTTATCGTGGTTGTTGTTTGGGCTGCCTCTAAATTCATTTTTGCTTAAATTGTAACAGTGTGTCTTTTGATCATCTTGCAAAGAAGAGTTTATTTAACAAAGGTTCAGCTTCTTATGTCTAATGGCTTCTTAAATTAAGGAACAATAGAACCGAAAAATATTTATCAAATCTGAAATTTTGAGAAGTTGTAATAACTTAGCGTTTAATAGTTATCATCATTAAATTCCTTGAATGTTATTCCAAAATATGCCATAAATGCTTCGTTAAAACTGGGGCTGCGAAATAAAATGTAACGAAATAGTCAGTAAAATCTCACTATGTATTTTTCTTCTTCCACACAGCTGGACTGGGAACGTTTACAAACTGATAAGGAATGACATGCTGATTTTCATCTCAATGTACTCTACTCTGAACGTAACCTACAGATTTGTATTAACGGACGACTCGAAAAGGTAAGGAATAACTGGCGCAGAAGCCTGCAAGGGAAAATACTTGTCTTATTTTGAAAGACTAGAGAGGGTAAAATGTACCTTGGTGAACAAAGACTTCAGCTTTTCAAGTTAGACGCATAGAACTACCAGTAGAGACAGGACATTTAAAGTAATCAGCGTTTTTAGCTTTATTTTCCACCATTTTTACAAAGATAGGCAGAATCGGTTCGGAAAAATAATTTCATTATGGAAATGAATTTACCGTGTACTAGCAAACTTAAGTACTTGGTGATAAATATACATGAAAAATAAACGATGAAATATCGCTTTGAGTTCTATCAAAATAATATTCTTACTGGCAACCAAATGTGCTGGCTGTTAATTCATACATATGTCACTTACCCTTAACGCCTCACTCTCGTAGACCTTATCGAACTGACGCTGGAAGAAGATATGATTTCTGAAGCACCACCCTTGGGTTAGATGTGTTCTCTTAGTTTATACTTTAATTACCCCCTTCGATGTCAGCAACCTTGAACATGACGATTTGCATTACTTTAGCTAACCCCCAGCCAGAGTGAGTAACCTTTCTCGACGGCACGTTTAGTGCACGGCATCAGCATCATTCCATGCATGGCACCATCTGCACTGTGAACTCCAATCTTTGCAAGCTCCTATACGGTGTAAAATTGAAAAGCACAACACTTTTCAAAGTATCTAGTCGGAAGAATAAGAAACGCTTCATTACTGAAAAGATAGCGTGCGCTGTAAATTTTTAGAAACTTGTCTCAAAAGTCGATATCTTTGGCAAGTTGGCTTGGTCAAAAACGCTGAGCAGTAAACAAGAATTTCCAAATGACTTTTGATTAGACTGAGATGTAAAAGTATATTCCAATCTTCATTTATGTAGCCGAAATACTCCCTTTCATTATAAAGGTGAACTGCATCAAATTTTGTCTCAAAACTGGCGCACTTTTGCGAGCCTACTTGTCATAAAACAGACACACGAAAGTCCGTCATCGATATACTTACATCATCAGTCGATGTTGTGACACACTTTAGCGAGTCTACTTGTCATAAAACAGACACAGAAGACTGTCATCGATATACTTACATCATCAGTCAGTGTGAAGTGACACACTTTTGCGCGTCCTGAGCTGGTACGACGGACACAAGCGCACCAACTAAAACACGTTTAGCATAAGTCAGTATTATTTCGCACAAATGTTTTACTTTCTCAGATATTATAGCTATTGCACTAATGACCAGCCAATATCTATCAATTTTAAAGAAAATATAGGGGATCTGAAAATTTCTGGTGAGAATTATCCTCGTACTTCATTCACGAAACCCGCTTAAACATGTCGTCAAAGGTAATGCCCAAATATGTCTCAGAATTTCTATAAATAACCGTTTGACTCACACAGATGTGTCAAAATTTCTCTCAGTGCAGTTATGGGCAAAGATAATTCAACTTAAACTAATTTAAGTCATTACCCTTTGAATAGAATTATTTTTCAAATTAAACTGTACCACATTTGGTTGAAATCCTTATTCTCACTAAACTTTGGAGACGAATCAGATATTGGTTTTCTCACATACCTTTAATTTCAGAATTTTCGAAGCCGCTGTTATGAAGGTGAATGCCAACATGGAGAACTTTTCCTTGCCGCTCGTACTCGGCTTCTTCGTATCTTACATCATGGGACGGAGACGAGACGCTGTTGACTCCATTCCTAGTTTTGATAACTTTGCAATGAGAGTCAGGTCTGCGCTGAAGGGCAAGGTAACTCAAATGTTTCGTTAAATATTCCACTGTCCTGGCGACTCTCACCTCGTCCTAATTTGATTTATGTCTGCACTGTGACAGTGCTGGCAGAAGAGTGCCAAGGCATAGACAAGCTTATAATTTATAGTTGATTTTGACATGCATTGCAGTGCTGTTGATGACGAGTTATTGTTCCTTCAAATATTTGATATAATGCTCAAGTTTTGAGTTTTCCTTTTCAAATTCCATCGTTATGCTGGCGCTTTCCAGCCGCAATTTTAATAGAAGAAACCGTTGAGGAGTAAACATACTTGCACAATGAAATTACAGGTCGTTGTAGTCCGTACAAACGTCCTGGATTCTACTCATCATCAGCGAAATAAAACATGGAAAACAAAAACCTTGACGAAAATTTTTAACTGGAAATTACCTCATGCAAGCACATTGATAGATGTCTTAGGCTTGTGGATTTTGTGTGTTTGGCTGGTGGACTTCCAAAAGTTCACAAGCCAATCACATTTCTCTTTCCAATCTTTTACAAATGCAATATGCATAATTTCTGCTCAAGTAAAACTTTAATGCTCAATTAATACGTAATCAGTTAAGGTAAAAATTTTCCAGAATCCTCAATACTCCATGATGGCCTGTCCAAAACAATTGAAAAAAAATTACTCGAGCTATCAATAGAGGACTCATTCTTCAGGTTTGATAATAAAATTTATGAACAAATTGATATTTTGGTTATGGAATTTGCTTTAAAGGGTACCATCCGGGATTTTGACCTTTTTTCTTT
>JACJUY010017479.1:0-12023 GCA_014220935.1 Platorchestia sp. MABIK | reverse complement strand
TCTCAAAACCAGGTTATCTCAAAACCTGTTTGTCTCAAAACCAGGTTATCTCAAAATCAGTTTGTCTCAAAACCAGGTTATCTCAAAACCAGTTTGTCTCAAAACCAGGTTGTCTCAAAACCAGGCTGTCGCAAAATCGAGATGTTTCAAAACCAGGTTATTTCAAAACCAGTAGAGTAATTACAGGTTAAGATTTTTGAAGATATTTTATCAACACCTACAGCATTCACTGAAAAGCTAAAAATGTGGTCGAGATAGCATAAAAAGGCAACAACTAGTTTTTCAATAACATTATTTTATTTTCGGGTCCCATTTTCGTGGGATGTTTTGTTTAATATATATGCATTAATTATATATATATATATGTGCATTAAATATATATATGCATTAATTATATGTATATGCATTGACTATTTATGTATATGCATGAATCATATGTTTATTTGCATTAATTATATATACATATGCATTAATTGTACAATATGTACAAAACTAGTATTATGTACACTAAAGAAGCGCAATATGCACATGTAGTGGTGCTAAACATCGACGTATTTTATATCTTAGTAGTTTGGACTGGGATTTAATATTTAGAAGAATAAGCGGAGGCAAGAATTTTGAAAAACCCTAATTTTTTCCAAATCTCTAATGCAACACTGAATTACATTCGAGTTTTCGGATCGCTAACATTTTTACGAAATCGTTTACATTTTTCAGCTTTAAAAGTAAAACGGAAATAAAAACAATGAAAATTAGTTGTTTACATCCAAAATACAATCTTCATTGTCGATCAATTGAAAGGAAATAACGATGCCTCAAAATTTCACATTTTGATACACTTGAAAAAATAATATCAAACTCGATTTATCAAAAGGCAAATAATTTTCATAGTAGTTTGCAATTATTATGGTACGCTTAATTGTTGAGACACTTTAAAAAGATCATGTTTTTCTCGAAATATTTAAACAAAATGGCTTCATTATGGTTAACTAAAGTTGTTATGGCGCTCATGGTTTTGGTCAACTGCATGGTTATGGTCAACTGCATGGTAATGGTCAACTGCATGGTTATGGTCAACTGCATGGTTATGGTCAACTGCATGGTTATGGTCAACTGCATGATTATGGTCAACTGCATGGTTATGGTCAACTGCATGGTTATGGTCAACTGCATGGTTATGGTCAACTGCATGGTTATGGCCAACTGCATGGTTATGGTCAACTGCATGATTATGGTCAACTGAAGATAAATCAAGAGCTGCTGTAGTAGGTATAACACCATGAAATTTTTATGCTGCAGTGGCAACACTATGTTACACCACTGATAATCTAGTTCATCAAGAATATTATGGTGCACAACACAATTTTGGCTCCTCAAGAATATTACAGCATAGCATCAGTCAAACGATTCACCAAAATATATGGTGTACCACATTTGTATTACCCACTAAGGCCGCTGTCACACAGCGACCAAATGGTAACGTTTCGTCATAATCATCTACAGTCAGCGGCACTACTCGGTCTGTCTAGCGCCACGAAACCGTCAGATTTAAGCCTTAGTTTGGGACCAGTTTGGTCAAACTAAGGCCGCTGACGGTTTCGTGGCCCTGGACAGACCGGCTAGTGCCGCGGGCTGTTTTTGATTTTGTTGAAACGTTACCGTTTAGTCTCCGTGTGACGGCGGCCTAAGGATGTTATGGTGCACCATTAGTACTGTGGTACACTAACGATGTTACGACGCACTGGCATTATGGCCCTTAAGAATATGGCCATATAAGAATATTATAGCCCTATATGAATGTTACGGCCCTATAAGAATATTATGACAAACAGAATTTTTAGCAACAACAGTTGAAATAACCACACTCGGCAACATGTCCCACATTCATCTGTTGTAAGCGACTAGAACAGGCAAACGATAAATTTATGTGCTCTTTTAATGGCAGGGAAGTTTAATCAGGCGTAGAATATTTTTTTTTAACTCCTCGCCCTCAGTTTTTTTAAAGCACCAAACTGCTTGCTTTAATACGACAGTCTTCACGATTTCTCTGGCGCTTTACATCATTTTCTTTACAACGGATGGCCACACCCTTTCTTTATGGAGCACTATTTTATTTGTTTATTAACGCTGCAGTCTCCACATTTTCTCAAACGCGCTACATATTTTCCATTAACTCTGAAATCCCTAGGTTTTTTTCGACACTAAATTACTACTTTTTATTGTTTTAAACTGCACGCTCCACGCTTTCTTTCATACACCTAATCGTTTTCTTTGACACTGTGCGACCCTCGTTTTCTCTGACGAGCTACATCGTTTTCTTCCACTTTGAGAGCCCACGTTTTCTTGGACGCACTAAATCATTTTCTCTATTCTTCAACGCCGCACATTTTGTTCGTCTCTGAAGGCCGGCTTTCGTTTTGAGGAAGTTAAGGGCGAAGATGAAGCTCGATAGGGCTCGAATAATGAAGTTTAGGACCTCTATTGAATTTAAAACAACTTTGAAGTGCTTCCTAGGGCCCCGGCGAACGAACTTATATCGCAAGTTTGCAGAGTTTTTTCTCCCTCTCAATCGACGTAAAACTCTTTTGATTCTCTCGAGTTGCAATGTTTTTGCTCAGTTTTTTAAAATCCCTTCAAACGAATTATTCGCGTGTGAGCTTTACGCATTCGATTTTTTTTATTGATGAACGAGCGAGAGGGTCGCGTTAGTTCCTACGTCTTCACGCAGATGCAGTTGTCGTACTTGACTTTGATCACTGCATTTAAGCAATTACCATTTTCGAATTAGCAGAATTGCTTAGTGTCTATTTGCCCAGTTATGGAAATTTCATACTCGCGGGGCAAATTCAGACTCGCGAAGGAAATTTATGCACGCAAAGAAAATTCTTAAACTCATTAGAATTTTATACACACGAGGAAAATTCTTGAAAACACAAACACGAAGGAAATTCACAATCACGAGGAAAATTCTTGGGCGCAAAGAAAATTAAAAAATGTGGGAGAAAATTATACACTCCAGGGAAATTCAAAAATTCATAAATTCGAAGGAAATTCACATACGCGAGGGGAATTCAGACACACGAGGGAAATTATTACAAGAGATGGAAATTAATGCACCAAAAGGGAGTTCTAGGGCGCCTAAACGGATCAACTTGCTGCAACGGGCCGACATGCAGCAACGGGCCGACATGCAGCAACGGGCTGACATGCAGCAACGGGCCGACATGCAGCAACGAGCTGACATGCAGCAACGGGCCGACATGCAGCAACGGGCCGACATGCAGCAACGGGCCGACACGCAGCAACGGGCCGACGTGCAGCAACGGGCCTGCTCCCTGTAGGCCATGTCGTCCGGCCAAAACACGAAGTTCGGAGGCGCTGTTACCGATGAGAACCTCGATACAAGGCCGCAGAAATGGAAAAATTCGACGACATTCCTTTATCTCCGAGCAAAATAAAAATAATACACTCAGAGGCAGACAGTCTTTCATTTCGAAACCTTAAACGGATTTTGAAACACTGAAGGAAACGCTGTTGCAGTTTCAAAGAAACTGTCCCCTCTCGATTTGGAGCAGTTTCTTTGTACCCCGCCTTGTCAATATCTGCTGTGAGAGAAGCTTGAAATGAAGTTTATTCGGTTTGGTTAATGCTGTCTTCTTTTGGAAATAGGTGTGGGCAGTGGTTCAGGTTTTTAGAAATGTGCGTTGAGACGGTTTTATGGTAGGTTAGCGAGACAAAAATTTCGCTCTGAACTTAGCTACTTTTTTCAAATATGATGAAAGAGTCTCGAAATACGTCGTATTTGGTTGAAAATAGCCGTACTTAAATTTAGGCACATAAATGGCCGTACTTGAATTTAGGCACATAAATAGCCGTACTTGAATTTAGGCACAGAAATTGCCGTACTTAAATTTAGGCACAGAAATAGCCGTACCTAAATTCAGGCGCAGAAATAGCCGTACTTAAATTTAGGCACAGAAATAGCCGTACCTAAATTTAGGCACAGAAATAGCCGTACCTAAATTCAGGCGCAGAAATAGCCGTACTTAAATTTAGGCGCAGACTTGAGGGGACCGTCTACCCTATAAAAGTCTGTTATTTTCTGATGGATTTTTCTAACATTTTCACCATTGGTATGATATTATGCAACGATTTTTTTTTCGATTGTTTTTAGCATCCTATCGAAATTTTTTTTTTGATATAGTGAAAAAAATGGGTGATGGTAAACCTCCGTTTTCCAACTTTTTTAAAGTTACAAAATCGGCAACATGTTTTTTAGAAGATAGTTAAATGTATTATCTGAAGAAACATTGGTGTGGAATTTTGATATTTTGATTCATTGATCTTTAGGACTTTTTTAATTTTGTCATATTATTTCAGTTATTATTCTCAAACTTTCAAACGAACGAGCATACTAATATTTCATGCTCCAGAATATTTCATGCTCCAGAATATTTCATGCTCCAGAATGAAATTCCGCATCAATCGAAATAGTTCAGCCAAAACTACTCCAAATAAAGTTTCACATTCGATGGGTCTTTAAAATTCTATTTTTTCTGCCAGCTTGAGTGACAAGACAAAAAGTTAGAAAAACTTGTTTATTTGTTTCTAAGTTTCCAAACCGCCGCTGCAATCAAAAGTTCCTAACAAAATTACTGTGTCATTCTTGTAAGAAACGGCAGGTTGATCTTGCTTCGTTCTTACGAGGTTAACCTTGAACAAATCTATTATAAGCAACGAGTGTGGAAATGGCTCGCATGTGAGCATGTGGTGCAAACCTGAAAACACGCACATGACCATCACACTCACGCACATGACCATCACACACACGCACAAGGCCATCACGCACACACGCACATGACCATCACACGCACATGACCATCACCCACTTGCACAGGACCATCACAAACACACACACGCACATGACCATCACACACACGCCCATGACCATCACACACACGTACATGACCATCACACACACGCACATGACCATNATCACAAACACACACACGCACATGACCATCACAAACACACACACGCACATGACCATCACAAACACACACACGCACATGACCATCACAAACACACACACGCACATGACCATCCCATCCAAAAGGCATTCACGAAATTTTAAATATTAATGATATTATACATCTAATTTAGCGCACAACAGTTTAACTCCGTTGTATTTTATTATGTTTAATCCCTCCAGACGCGGCTCAATGAACAAAAAAGAATTAGATCGCGTCATATGTACTTAAAATTAGCTGGTAATTTTCCATGGATATCCTGTGCAGCGAACATTGTTCACTCGAATACGATTGGTCTTCAGTTATTTAGATGACCTAATTATTTATTTATATACAGAGTAAAATGAAAGAAATCAAACTAATCTGTCGGATAACATTGCTAGATGAATTTATTGCTGAAATGCGGTTTTCTAGAAAGCCAATGCCATGTTTTGGCGATGACATATTTTGGCGATGACGTATTTTCGCGATGACATCGCAAGAAGTTATTAGAAAAACATACTAAAACTTGAAATCATTCTTTAGGCCTGCGTTGTAAAACTAAAGAAGATGCAAGTTTCCAATTTCGGCATTATTCCAATCCAATTCAGAAGCTGTACAATTTGTAAACAAACAACGAAAGCACCTTTTGAATCTCAAATCGAACGAGCTTCTAGACTTATTCAGCAACAAAAGAATGAGACTAGTCAATTTAGCACACTGACTTCAATCACAACCAGTCATTTGAAATGTGTTTCTATACCGATCCCGAATAAACTTCCAACAATCATTCATTTCCAGTATTTTCACCGTACCAATCCCCAACTTCTTTTATCCCCACCAATAGTTTGAAATATATTTTTTCGTACCAATTGCCCACCAATCTCCAACCCTCAATCATTTAAATTTTTCCGTACCAATCCCCAAGAATAAGAAAGGATAGTATCCTCAATATTTAACCGTTTTCCCATTAAACACCATCATTCTATCATTGGCTTACCAATCCTCTACATTCTATTCCCACGCATCATTTCTGCTCCCTTCCTCACATCAATCATCAGCGTTCCTAGTCTTTCCCATCAGACCTACTTTGCTAACTCCTTTTTTTCACCAATCTTCTGATATCTCTTTTATTCTTCATCAAGCCTCTTCAAGCTCTGTTTTTTTTATCTCTTTTGAATAAATGATAAAATGTCACATTATAGTTTTGACGATCCTTTGTATCGTTTTCTTTTTATCCCCAATATTTCTCAACCTTTATTTTCACATCAATCTCATTAATCGCCTATTCACAATTCTCCTCAGCCTTCTATTAACCTATCAATCCCATAAATCACCTCTTTGCTAATTTTTTCCGTCTCATCTCTTTGTCTCATTAATCGTTTAAATAATATTTTTATGAATTATTCTCTGCCTCCTTATGTTTCCCTACCCATTTTATAAGTTAATTTTACATTGCTTATGCTCCACCTCCTCTTGTACTGTCCTGTCAATCACATTAATCGTCTTTTCAATACTTACAACTCAGCCTCTTCATTTTACTGTTCCGCCGTTCCTATGAATAGTTTTTTCAATTTATTCTCATATTTTTCTTACCGTCCCACCAATCCTATAAATCCGTTTTTACTTTTTGTTCTTCTCCTCCTTTCATCGGTCCTTAAATCCTATAAATCCGTTTTTACAATTCATTCGCCGCCTCTTTTCATCGTCCCTCCAATTCTTTTTTACTATTCATTCCCGTTTTTTCTCACTGTCCCACCAATCTTATGAATTCATTTTCACTATTTATTCTCCGCCTCGTTTCATCTTCCCTTCAATCTTGCAAATCCTTTTTCAACCATTCATTCCCCGTTTTTTCTTACTGTCCAATAACTTATTGTCCCATAAATCTAATTGTTTTTTACTATGCCCCGTTTCTTCTCACTGTTCCTTCAGCCCTATGAATCCCTTTTTCACTATGTACCTTCCCACGAACTTCTCACACACACACACACACACACACGCACGCACACACACACACCACACATACACAAAACACACACACGACCAGCGTGCAGTACACAACAGCCCTGTTGGCCAGCCCGCCGCGCACCGACACTCTTTATTTCCACTCGAGCTTTTCTTGACGACCAAAGAAGTGTTATGAGATGACCAGGCCCCAACGGGCCAATAAATACACCTAGGATCACGCCATCGTTCAAAAAGAAATGGCATTTTTTGGTGCTTTTGCCGAGTCATCTTTGAACAAACAGTTTCGGCTTGAGAAATGAGCGCCAGCGGCTAAAAAGAGACGGATCACTCTTGCGGAAAGAGATAAACCGGCCGACCGGCGTTCCCTGAACGTTCCCTTCTGACGTTTATGCCCTCACAACGAGCGTTCTGACGTTCAGTGTTCAGCGTTCAGCTTACATGAGATGCGTTTTTGAATTTTGTGTGTGTGCGTTCTAACTCGTCTTCAGCGTTCAGCACACAAGAGATGTGTTCTCAAACTTTGCTTGTTGGCGTTCTAACAAAGCTTGTCGAGATTTCAACATTTTTACTTCAACACTTCGGCGTTCAAGCTATAGTTTTCATCGATCCAGTTTTTATTTGCTCAAAAACATGAAACCTGAAATTTATTTTGCTTGTTTGTTTGTTTGTCTCGAGGCAGTGTCGTCATTTCTCAAATGATCTTCACAAAATTTGGAAGCCCAAATAAGATCTGGACCAAATCATACTACCGATAAATTTGAAGATATTTCCGTCTCTGTATTTCAAAGGAGAGCATTTATACAGCAGGGATCATTGCAAACACTGGAAGGTTGACTGATATCGATGTGCTACGAGGTTAATGTACCCGTATTGTATGGCTTATCGTAAGTGACCAAAATCGGTCACCCAGCAATAAGAGTATTATGTATTTTTTATACAAATAAACATAACTAGCAAGCATCATTATTTCTAAGCATATATATAAGTACAACGAAATTGTGCACTCGTATAGTATGATTAATCGTCGCGACCACAATCGGTCACCCAGCATTTGAAGTATTATATATAATATATATCACTAACAAGCATCATTATTAGTAAGCATATATACATTCCTAATAAGCATCAATGAGCTCACCAACTAACGAATTTTCTCCCACCTTGGGAACGCAACTCGGGAATTCTAAAAATTTTCAGCCACCCGGAAGCACAAAATAACAAAGATACAAAAGAGCAAATGTATACAATAAAAGATACGACTACATCATCAGTGAATAATACACAGTGTTGTATTTACTCGGTTCCCCCATCTAAATTACAAAATAAGATTAATACTTCCAGAGTAAAGTAAATTCTGGGAGTGAATTCCGTGGACTTTTGAAAACTCCGAATCTCTAGTGGTTATTCTGCTGAATTTTTTATGACTCTAAATTCATTGTATTTGGTGACGCTATACAGAATTTACAATAGGAATTTTAACGTGTAAATGACAAATTTTATACATGTACTAAAATATAGGTTATTACCGAGTCATTTTGAGTTGAATAATCGAAAATCTTCGTTTTCTTACACCCTCAGACATCGGAAGCTAACTGACATACACAAACGCATTTGCACTACACAGTCAATCAATAAGTTTCTCGCATCCTATTAAGGGTGGTGATAAAAGAACGTTTGGATTTCAAACTAGTATTATTTGCCTCTTATAATTATAACTGTTTGTAATAGAATTATAACTATATATTTAATTATACCAGTTATAATTATAACTGGTAACTGGTGCAATTGGCCATTTCACTTCAACCATGGAAATTACGCACATCAAATCCATGCGTTCTTTTCGCGCCACCCTATAAAATGTAAGTACATGTGGAATAGTTTTTTAGAAGTTTCTTCTTTCATTATTTGAAGAAAAAGAACATTGTACCAATAATTGAGCTCACTGTCTCAAGGAGTCAGTACTGCAGCAGCTCTCTCCACGACAACAAACATAAATAATCCCACTGTGAAAGAGCCTACAAAACCAAGTTCGTGCTCTGACAAAGGACAAGTCATACATTTGCAACGTGAAATCCACTTATAATCAACTAAATCCACACTATATCCACCATAATCCACACTATAATCCACAGCACGACACTGTGAAATCCACTTATAAAGTGTCTCGAATGTTGGTCATAGGGTTTAGCACTGTAAAGAAGTGTCCCAAATGGTAGTTGTAGAACTTTCGAGTGTGTAAAAATTTTTGCTCTCGTGAGAAAATGGTGTAGAGCAATGTCTCAAATGGTGATCAAAGGGCTTAGGACTGCAAAGAATAATCGGCCAGCAAAAGAAAAGACAAAATGCAGCGTCTAATGGTGATCATAAGACTTAGGACTGTAAAGTACAATTTATCAGCTGGAAAGACCAAGAAATACAGTTATTCAATGGTTAAAGTCGCAGAGGTAAAATTTCGAATTCCAGCGACATGCAATCTTGGATTAGGTTGATTCAAGCAAACCCGAAGGAAAAATGTTCCAGTTGACCAGCTCGTTCAGCAAAATTCTTACGAAAATAACTGCTTGCCCCATTCGCCAATATCTGAAGGAATTGAATTTAAAGACTCAATCCACCGCCCCCCAAGGAACACTTGGTCAGCAAAACTAATCGAACAAAACGGCTCCAATTTATAAAAGACTACAACGAAGGACTGTAGAACAACACAAACACGTATAATGGTCAATTAACACTTTCACCGCAACGAGCGCCACCAGTGGCCGCGGAGGGGATTTCCATAATGCTACTGACCGACCTGTAGCCACAAACTCAATTTTCATGAGCACTTAATCAAAGCTAAATGAATTCATGATCCTGTTAATGTTCGCTATTTTTTAAGCTGCTTACTACAAATGTGAGCTGAATATTGAATTTCAGTTTAACCAATTATGGTCCAAGTGTTAGATCAAAGTTCGCCTAATTCCAAAGAGATGACAGAGTTAGAGAGAGTCAGGACTCGGGAAGTTCATGAAATACAGAATCCCTCAAGCAACGCTCCGGCAGTACAGGCTTCCATGGGCAGAGTATGTTATGATCTGGGGTGCTTCGTATGGATGGAACGAGGTAACCTCACGCGGTTACAAAATAAAACCTCGGGATTCTTTGAGCATGAGTAACACCCGTCTTCGGATTTTTTTGTTATTTCTGATCCACAACGCTCGCATCCACTGCCTAAGGGTGCCTGTACTCCAAAAGATGAAAGCGAGAAAGCAAGCGAGAGTGAAAGATGTCAGGCGAAAACCACAGCACATCAAAAGACGGTAGTTTGAGCCAGACTGTCATTGAGAGTGGTCTGTAACATAGATCAGCGATACAAGCATGAGTTCGTTATGTTGAGTTTCATTCCTATTTCATCCCATTGCTTTGAAACATGTAATCTGTCACTGTGCTGTGGATCTTTTGAGTTCTAAAGGCACAGTACAGCATGAACTTCGGATTTTAGGAGTTTAGTCTATGCTGGAGAAATTGAGCTGCACACCTCCCTCGTCGACATCTCACCGCGCACTGCCAGAGACTTCCAGCTGCATCTCTCAAGCGTGAAACCATCTTGAAGTAGCTTTCTCGCTTCGGCCAATCTTCAGTCTTTCTCGCTCGTTCTCTTGTTTGCTTGCTTGCAATGTGTGCACTCCCATAGGAATCCATGTTAATCAATTCAAGCTTGCTTGCTTTCCCGCTTCAAATCTTTTGGTGTGCAGGCACCCAAGCGCTGTACAAGATTGTTTCAGAGGTCATGAAGAATAATTCTTTCTAAGGCATGGCCTCCATATTATCCTGATTTAAACTCTATCCAAACTTTTTGGAACCAACTGGAGAGAAAGCTACAAACTTCAAAACCATCTTCTTCTTCGTCGTAAAATAATTTTTTGCTATCACGTAAATTGGACTAATATTCGTTTACATTGTTCGTGGGATTGATACCTAGCTAAATGAAGGCTGCAATCGGTGTGAAAAGAGATCCAATAAACTATTAAGCTTGATGGTCTCAAAACAGCAACAAATTTCCAAAGTGCAACAAACACTTTGCTTTGGTGTAGTACGAACAAGTCCGTATATTATGGAACTCTAATATACAAACATTTTCGTTTGGTAGTGCACAAACAAGTCCGTAAATTATAGAACTCTAATATACAAACTTTCTGGTTCGGTAGTGTACGAACAAGTCCGTATATTATGGAACTCTAACATACAAACTTTTTGGCTTGGTAGTGTATGAAAAAGTCTTGATATTAAGTAACTCTAATATACAAATTTTGACATGGTATTGCATGTATATATGAACAAGTGTATATATTGTGTATTCTGATGAGAACTGGAATGACAGCGTTCAGATGTTTAATTTTTTTTGACTAGATTTATTCATCAGGCTTCTGCAGGGTTCTGTTATACAATATGAACACTTCAGCACCCCGCTCCATAAACTTGTAAAAAATATTTAGGTAAATCAAGTTTCACAACAAAGAGTGCATGATTTTTCGCCAAAAAATTACATTGAAATTCACAACGATCAGTACTTGAAGAGTCACTGGGTGGGCGTATTCAACTTCACATCAATAAGTGAAAGAAATTAAATTTCACATCAATTAGTGTAAAAAATTCAATTTCACATCAATTAGTGTAAAAAATTCAATTTCACATCAATTAGTGTAAAAAATAAAATCTCACATCAATAAGTGTAAAAAATTCAATATTACACCAATAAGTGAAAGAAATTAATTTTCAAATCAATCTGAATTTCGAAGGGGAAGCATATTGAATTTCACTTCAATATACTTACCCTTCTTATATACTCATTTACTCACTTATATAACTAGTTGGATGGTATATTCATTTTCCCAACATTGAATGAAATAAATTCTACGGATTAGGTGTGTAAAATTACACAGTAAATGCTCATATAAAATTAGATGAACAAAGCATATTGAAATTCAGAACGACGACTAAGACGAGCACACAATTCATTGTATTAAGAAATGCAATACAGAACTTCGAATTCAGAAAAGTATCCGC
>JACJUY010017478.1:0-12025 GCA_014220935.1 Platorchestia sp. MABIK | reverse complement strand
ATCTTAGAGCTCCCTTGAAGTTATGATAATATCTTAGAGCTCCCTTGAAGTTATAATAATATCTTAGAGCTCCCTTGAAGTTATGATAATATCTTTGAGCTCCCTTGAAGTTATGATAATATCTTAGACCTCCCTTGAAGCTATAATAATATCTTAGTGCTTCTTGTGCTTAATGTTAAAGTGGCTGCATATTTCGTTGGCTTTCTATGACGCTATACTAGCACTGCAGTGCTCCAATGTCGTAAAGGTGTACTAGCATTTCGGTGTTTCAATTCCCTGAAGGGCTTATTACCAAAGCACTATCGAAATTTCGTTAATATGTTCATTCTGCATTTAAGTGTGTTTAACACTTGATTTGAAGGTGATTGAGTAAGATAGTTGACTTGCTGCCTTATTTGCTGATGCTAATGATCTTTAATTCAAAACAAATATTTCGAGTTAGATTCATCATTGAGTGCTTCCGACAGTTTAGATTAACGTCTGTAAGTGTTCTGTGTTGTTGGAGCATGCATGGCAGTCGGGGATTCTTATACATTCATGCGAAAATTTTACCACGAATTTTCGAAAATATCTTTCCTTACTTACGCTTGCATTTTGGTTTGAAGCCACAGGTTATTACGCATGATTTTATCCCCTTTTTATAAGATTAAGTAACTCCGACACTATAAAAAATGAAAAACTGTTTCAATTTTGCACAAATCATTCTTCAAGTCCGTTATTTACAGTAGTTTACTCTTGTTGATTTTGAAAAGGTGATCCGAGATGAAATAATGGAACCTTTTGCAGTCGATCTATTTTTAAATATACTGTACATTCAAAGCGTGTTGGTGATCCAGAAGAGTGAATCCTATCTGACCGCTGTACTTATTTTTCAGTAATTTCCGAATCTGCCTCAGTACCGCTGTGCTTAATTTTGTAGTATTTTGCCTAATACGCAGAAAGTACGCCACAAA
This sequence comes from Platorchestia sp. MABIK, assembly GCA_014220935.1. NCBI lineage: Eukaryota > Metazoa > Arthropoda > Malacostraca > Amphipoda > Talitridae > Platorchestia > Platorchestia sp. MABIK. Next base: position 11,072 of record JACJUY010017478.1, on the reverse strand, counting down.
TTAAAAATAACCAACCAACCGTTAAAGCTTAGCTAAAAACATCCCACCAATGCAACAAAACTAAAAACAACCAACCAAAGAAATAAAGCTAAAAATAACCAAGCAATCATTAAAACTAAACATCCCCAACCAGTCGTTAAAACAAAACTAAAAACAACTGACCAATCGTTGACACAGAACTAAAAACTACCAGTAAATCGTTAAAACTAAACTAAAAGTAACCAACCAATCATTACTACTGAAAATAACCAATAAATCATTAAAACTAAACATAACCAACCAATCATTAAAAGTAAACATCGCCAACCAGTCGGTAAATACTAAGCCAAAAACAACCAGCGAGTGCAAAAAGACTTGCTGGTCACAGTTGCTGCTCCGTCACGGCGTGGACCCAGAGCCGCTGTCTGTACTGAGGACCTGCACGCCCGGCTGGCCCCTGCAGCACAGCGTCGTCTACAGGCGCCTGCACTGCTTCCTCGAGCTGCTGAGGGGCGGCGCTGAGCCCTCCTTGGCCGCCCTCCTCTCCAGGGGCGGCCAGAGTGATGCTGATGTTGACGAGCGCATAATGTGGAGGCTGTCCATCGTCCGCTCCGTCCTGCAGTACGCCAGGTGCGTCATTACATGCGGCTAGTTACGGCGCATTACTTTAAGATGAAGATTATAGCACATTGTTTTATGCATTTATTTTAAGCTACAGGTTTAGGCGCATTGTTCTATTCCCATATTTTAATCTGCAGATTACGGCGTATTGTTTCATGCCCTCTTTTACGAAGTTGCAGTTTACGCGCGTTGTTTCATGTCCTTGTTTTGTGCTTTTTGAGTTCCAAGTTATGGCACATTGTTTCATGTCCTTGTTTTGGGTTATTTTAAGTTCCAAGTTGTGGCACATTGTATCATGTCACTATTTTCAGATGCAGATTATGGTGCATTGTTTTATGCCTTTATTTTAAGATGCAGGTTATGGTGCATTGTTTCATGTCCTTCTTTCGTGAAATTTTAAGCTGCAGGTTATGGCGCATTGTTTCATACCCTTGCGCTAACTTTGTGGGTCATATTAAGCTGCTGGTTATGACGCATTGTTACATCTCCTTCTTATGAGATTGAATGAAGCCGATGATTTGAAATTGAGGAGATGTATTAACATTGCACGTATGATTTTTTAAGTCTGCAGTATAAAGTAGTTTGTCCTTATTCATTATTGATCATTAAAAAAGCCTTTTCTCAAAATGTGTGGCTTTTCTCAAATTGTGTCATCATTGTACTCGATACTCGATCGTCAAAAAATGGAATGGTGGGAATTGGGTCTAATTTCGAGCCCATTTTTAAATAGTTATCATAAGATCAATAGTATTATTTCAGAGGGCAGAGCAAAAGTTGACAGAGAGCTTAGGATAATTTTTTATAACAGGTATCTCCATTGCGCTGACAGACAGCAAAAAATTTTTTAAGAGTTAGGTTTCATTTGTACCTACAATATTTTTTCAGATTTTATCTTAATGAGAAGTAGGGAGGGAAATACATGTCCATTTAGTGAAGAGGCTTTACTCCTATCGTACAAGAAATATGTGTGATTTCTAATCCTTTTTTTCAACAACGTTGTTTTTCGTTAGGAAATCAGACTTCATGAATATTTTTCAGTTAACACATTGACCGCCATGAGAGCCACCGTTGATACACGTAGGATATTTTTGTAATGCTCCTGACCGACCAGTAGTCACAAACTCAATTTGTATAAATTCTTAATGGAATCCAACGAAAGGCATTATCCAGTTAATGCTAGTTATTTTCAAAGTTATTTACTACAATTAACTTTAAATTTGAGTTGAATATTGAACTTTCGTTTCGTTTACGTGTTAATTCCAGTAGAAATTTAACAGCGAAGAAAATGCTAAAAATTAGTCATATTTACTCAAATTGAGAAAAAACAAAATCGAAAACGTTTCGGAGTCCAGCTCCATCTTCAGTTCTGTAAAATACAAAGAATTCAAAAAGTGCAAAAAGTACAAACATTACGAAGAATACAAGCAATACAACATAAGTAAAACAAACACAATTGTATCAACAAAAGTATAATAAATGTCAGACTATGCCTAAAAACTAGCAAGAAAGTAACGAAAAAACGAAAATATACACACTAAGAATTTACTATTTGAAGGGGGTAGGAACTAAGCATTTTATTTAGGGAAGGTTTTTCTTTAAAAATATGAAGGGATTCTAAAATTCGTAGGTCAAACTCATTGGGAGCGCTATCTATGACTTTAAAATCTTCCTCACGAACTACTATATTACACTGTTCAGCATGGTTGCGTACGGCTGAATGAGGAGGATGTGCAAGTAAGTTCCCGGTACGGTGGCTCCTAACGCGGTGTTCTGCTATTCTTGTGTAAATACTGCGTGACGTCATCCCGACGTACGCCGATGTGCACTGCACACAACTATATTTATAAATGACACAAGAACTCATTAGACCAGGGATGGATTCCTTGTGCCGAAAAAAAGAACCTAGTTTTGCCTTATTAATCAAAATAACACGCAGGTTGATAGTAGGAAAATACTTATCAAAAAAAGACTTTAATTCACGGGCCAGTTTTTCAGATGGGGAACCAAAATAGGGTAGAGTGCAGTAATGGAAACTATCGGATCTGACATCAATGTTCGACTGAGAATATTTTCCAGATAAAAATTTTTAATTTGGGTGTTTACGATTCCTGTAGGAAAACCATAATTATAGAAGAAATCTCGTAAAAAATCAAATTCTGCATGTATATCATTGAACGACGAACATATATTATAAGCCCTATTTAGCAAAGTCTTTGTTCCGTTTACCTTGAAAATTTTATGACAGAAACTAAAAAAACTAGTACCCAAACCAGTAAATGTTGGCTTACGATAAACAGATGTTACGAAACTTGCACCACTTTTTGAGATCACAATCAAGAAACGATAATTTGTTAGAGATTTCCATTTCCATTGTAAATTTAATGGGTGAGTGTTTCCCATTCAAATAATTCAGGAAAGATTCGGAATGTGAAAAGCTCTTAAAAAGTAAAAATGTATCATTGACATACCGGCTCTAAAAAACAGGTTTGAAAACTGCAGGACAATCGGCTAACCATTTTTTCTCGTGGAACACAAAAATACATTCTCAAAAGTTGGTCCTAATGCGTTACCCATTGCGATTCCCTCTATTTGTTTGAAAAACTTCCCTGCAAACAAGAAAAAGAATTCAGCACCGAAAGTTCAAGCAACGTCCCGAAAAATTTCTGATTTAGGCCTATGATTGATCCTCAGGTGTACGAAACAAAGAATTTAAACATATATCTATAGTTTCACGAAGAGGAATATTTGTGAATAGGTTTTCAACGTCAAAAGATCCCAGTGGTAAATTTTGGGCATTTTCGTTAGTTTTTAATTTCTTGCTAAACTCGAAAGAGTTCTCAGCAGTGAATTCGTTAGTTGTCAAATGATTTAAAACAGGCACCAGAAATTTAGCTAGTTTATAATTAAAAGTATTGACAGCTGAAAAAATTAATTATAAACTAGCTAAATTTCTGGTGCCTGTTTTAAATCATTTGACAACTAACGAATTCACTGCTGAGAACTCTTTCGAGTTTAGCAAGAAATTAAAAACTAACGAAAATGCCCAAAATTTAACAATGGTATCTTTTGACGTTGAAAACCAATTCACAAATATTCCTCTTCGTGAAACTATAGATATATGTTTAAATTTCTTGTTTCGTACACCTGAAGATAAAATCATAGGCCTTAATCGGAAATTTTTCGGGACATTGCTTTAACTTTCGGTGCTGATTTATTTTTTCTTGTTTGCAGGGAAGTTTTTCAAACAAATAGAGGGAATCGCAATGGGTAACGCATTAGGACCAACTTTTGCGAATGTATTTGTGTGTCTCCACGAGAAAAAATGATTAGCCGATTGTCCTGCAGTTTTCAAGCCTGTTTTTTACAGCCGGTATGTCGATGATACATTTTTACTTTTTAAGAGTTCTTCACATGCCGAATCTTTCCTGAATTTTTTGAATGGGAAACACCCATCCATTAAATTTACAATGGAAATGGAAATCTCTAATAAATTATCGTTTCTTGATTGTCTGATTTCAAAGAATGGTGCAAGTTTTGTAACATCTGTTTATCGTAAGCCAACATTTACTGGTTTGGGTACTAGTTTTTTTAGTTCTGTCATAAAATTTTCAAGGTAAACGGAATAAAGACTTTGTTAAATAGGGCTTATAATATATGTTCGTCGTTCAATGATATACATGCAGAATTTGATTTTTTACGAGATTTCTTCTTTAATAATGGTTTTCCTACAGGAATCGTAAACACCCAAATTAAAAAATTTTTATCTGGAAAATATTCTCAGTCGAACATTGATGTCAGATCCGATAGTTTCCATTACTGCACTCTACCCTATTTTGGTTCCCCGTCTGAAAAACTGGCCTGTGAATTAAAGTCTCTTTTTGATTGGTATTTTCCTACTATCAACCTGCGTGTAATTTTGATTAATCAGGCAAAACTAGTTTTTTTTTCGGCATAAGGAATCCATCCCTGGTCTAATGCGTTCTTGTGTCATTTATAAATACAGTTGTGTGCAGTGCACATCGGCGTACGTCGGGATGACGTCACGCAGTATTTACACAAGAATAGCAGAACACCGCGGTAGGAGCCACCGTACCGGGAACTTGCTTGCTCATCCTCCTCATTCAGCCGTAGGCAACCATGCTGAACAGTGTAATATAGTAGTTCGTGAGGATAATTTTAAAGTCATTGATAGCGCTCCCAATGAGTTTGACCTACGAATTTTAGGATCCATTCATATTTTTAAAGAAAAACCTTCCCTAAATAGGTCAATATTGAATTTAGGCCTTTCACTGAAATTAAAAATTCCGTTCTAAAGAATCACTAAAGGAACACATTTATAAACGTTTTACACAAATGACATTTTGCTCGCTGATGCGTTATTTTCCAGTTATTCCACTTAGAAGTTATGAGAACGTCGTAAATAAAAGTGAAGGAACGGACACGTAAATATGCTGCAATACGGTATTATCGTAACGATGGGTGAGGTTAGGGTAGGTTATGGTAGGTTAGTTAAATAAACTAAACTAAAATAATATAAATCAACCTAAAATAGCTTTCCTTAACTTACCCAAACCAAGCCGTGTTTATTTCCCGCCAAGAAGTGGGCGTGTCACGCCAGAAAAGTGGGCGTCACCCAACAATGCGGCGACTAAGCAACCGACTATATAATGTTTTTCCTATCTGAACGTAATTATTGTTATATCTCTAAAATACCGCTTCAGCGAGCAGAATGTCATTCGTGTAAAACGTTTTTAAATGTGTTCCTTTAGTGATTGTTTGGAACCGATTTTTTTTATTTCCGTGAGAGGCTTAAATTCAATATTGACCCCTAAATAATATGCTTAGTTCCTACCCCTTTCAAATAGAAAATTCTTAGTGTGTTTGTTTTCGTTTTTTCGTTACTTTCTTGCTAGTTTTTAGGCACAGTCTGACATTTATCTATCTTTTGTTGATACAATTGTGTTTGTTTTACTTATGTTGTATTGCTTGTATTCTTCGTAATGTTTGTACTTTTTGCACTTTTTTGAATTCTTTGTATTTTACAGAACTGAAGATGGAGATGGACTCCGAAACGTTTTCGATTTTGTTTTTTCTCAATTTGAGTAAATATGACTAGTTTTATTAGCATTTTCTTCGCTTTTAAATTTTTATTAGCATTGCAATTCAAGCAGAGGGAAAAATTTTTTAATTCCAGTAGTCACAATGTCAATTTTCATTAATTCTTAATGAAAGCCAAATGAATGCGCGATCCAGTTAATGTTCCTTATTTTCAAAATTATGTACTACAATTATTGACAATAAATTTGAGTTGAATGTTCAACTTTAGTTTGGTTAACGTGTTAATTGTATACTTTGCTATCGTCAGTGATATGCCGGAGTTCATCACGGTGTTTCGAGAGTTCGGAGGCCCCGTGGAGCACATCTCTTCCTTGCCTGACGGCCTGCGGCTGTCATCGACCCCTGCCAGACAGCAGCTGCAAGACGCGTTAGGTGAGGATTTGATCATTTTTCCGGTCGGAATTGAAATTGATTCGCTCACATTTTTGGTCAGAATTTAATTTGTTTGATCAGGTTTATTTATTTTAATCACTAGTATTTCTGGTCGAAATCGAAGTTTAATCGCTCAAATTGCTTGTCGGAATTGAAGTGATTTTGGTGAAATTTCTTGACGAAATTGAAGTTGTTTTGTTGTTGTTTCTGGTCGTAATTGAAGTTGTTTTGCTCACATTTCAAATTGGAATTGAAGTTGTTTTGCTCATATTTCAAGTCGAAATTGAAGTTGTTTAATCTGCTTTTTTATGTTTTAATTGCTGGGATTTCTTTTCGGAATTGGTTATTTTGCTCATATTTCTGATCGGATTTGAAATTGCTTTGCTCACGTTTCTGGTCGGAATTAAGGGGTTTTATTCCTGGTCGACATCGAAGTTTCATCGCTAATATTTCTGGTCGGAATTGAAATAGTATTGCTCATATTTCTGGTCGGAATTGAAATAGTATTGCTCATATATCTGGTCGCAATTGAAGTTGTTCTGCAAATATTTCTGGTCGGAATTGAAGGTCTTTGCTCATATTTCTGATTCAAATTAAAGGTGCTTGGCTCATATTTTTGGTCAGAATTGATGTTGCTCCGCTAATATTTCTGTTTGAAATTAAAGTTGTTTCGCCAATATTTCTGGTCGAAATTGGAAGTCCTTACCTTGTGTTTTTGGTCGGAATTGAATATGTTTTGCTATTATTTCTAGAAGTTGCTTCGCTGAAATATTTGGTCGGAATTGTAGTGCTACGTGAGTTTTAGCTTAAATTTATTTGTGATTAAAATTGTAATGTTAGGTTGAGGTTTCTCTTGTATTTCTGATCGAAATTGACATAGAGGCAGTCTGTCGTTATCTGTTCAAAAAATATCTGACAAAAATTGTAGTTTTAAGAGAAGCTTGAAATCAAATTGCGTCAGAAGCTTCTGGTAGATATTGAAGTTGTAGTTGAACAGCGAAAACAAATTTTTCATTTATTCGAAATTTTTAGTTTTGCTTAAAGATATCGTTATGTAACTTGGTGCAGACTTTTCACAATATTTAAATTGTTCAAATTTCGTACAGGCAGTTCGCGATAATCCTTACATCATCGAGTTTTCACACAGGTGTTTTACGATAATTCTTACATCATTCAGCTTTCGCACAGGCATTTTACGATAATCCTATCATCCAATTTACAGGCAGCTTAGAACATTTCCAATATTGTCCCTCAACTTTCGTGCAGACGTTTACAATGTTCCTAGTATCATCCAATTTTCGTACAAATAGTTCTCAACATTTTCAATCTCATCGCTCAACTTTCGTATAGACAGTTCACAACATTGTCCCACAATTTTCGTACATACAGCTCACAACCTTTCGAATAACATCCCTCAACTTCCGTGCAGACACACCGATGCGCCTGACATCGCTGTGCCGGATCCGCTTGCTGCGCGCTGTGGGGGCTCATCAGCTGCCTGCCCTCGCTGCCGAGTTCGGTCTGCCCTCACTCTTGCAGGCCTTCCTTGCCTTCGCAGACCTGGACAAGCACGTCGCAGCTTCCTACGGCAACATGTCCGACTCGCGAGAACCGTAGGATTTGTTTCAGGTTTTAGAATTTGATGGGTTCTTGACTGTGAAAAGTTTCAAGACGACGTGGGTTTCTTGATTTTGAGTAGATTCAACATTGGCTTTATTGGGGGTTATTGGCTTTGAAACGTTATAAGACGACGAGGGGTTCTTGACTTCGAAAAGTTTGAACATTGTGAGAGGTCCTAGATTCTGAGAAGTTTTCACATTGCGATTGGGACTAGATTTTGAAATATTTTAACATTGCGAGGAGTTCTTGACTTTGAAAAGTTTCAAGACGACGAGCGGTTTTTGACATGGAAAAGTTTCAAGACGACGTGGGGTTCTTGACTTCGAAAAGTTTGAACATTGTGAGGGGTTCTAGATTTTGAGAAGCTTTGATATTAAGTGAAGTTCAAGTCTTTATAAAATTTTGATATTCCGGAGACTTCCAGACTTTGAAATATTTTGATACTACGATTAGTTCTCGATTTTAAAAAGTTATGAAATTAAGAGTGATTTTACATTTTGAAATGTATTTAAACTAACTGGGGTTCATGATTTAGAAAATTTTGATACGTGAATTGCGTTACGAAATTAAAAAAATTTTGATACAACGACTAGATTAAGACATAACAAAGTTTTGATATTACGTCTTCGGGACATTGAAAAATTTTATTACTACATGTAGTTTTAGACTTGATGAAGTCTCAATACTACAAGGGGATTTAGGTTTAAAAAAGTATCAATACTACAAGTAGTTCTAAACTTCTGAACTTTTTAACATTTAGGCGTCGTTTAAGATACAAAATGCCAAGAAATTTCATTTGTTGTGTAATAATTTGGGATGGATAATTAATCCGAAAGTGAAATTTATTAGTTTATTTAAATATTTTATAGAGATGCGTGAATCGAGATGTCAGGCTGGAATGATTACCTTGTAACTTTTTATTCATAGAAGGTACCAGGATCTATGTTACTCATTGAGCCAAAGCCCCCTGTATTCATAATGACACAATTTCCTCACTTACTGTGTCACTTTGCGTCACGCTGTAGGTTTCATACGCTGTGTCTCTTAGTGATAGATAATAATGAAATGATATATGTGCTGAAGGAATAAATCGTTATAAAACTACGTCGGAGCAATATTAGGAATAGTTATTAGAGAATTTTTTTATTTATTATATAAAGTATCATTGTTTCATTTGCTTCAGTTTGCTGACAAAGACTCGTACGACGCAGACTGTTCCTCGATGCCTGTTACGTGAAACGAATTTATTTAGTTTCCCAAATGCGTACGAATTGACGCATTCAATGATGTTGCTTCATCACTATTGATGCTTGTGCCTTCATGGCTATTTAAAAAATGTCTACTCATATAGCTATAGAATATCAATGTTCGGATGTTTTAGATCATCTGAGGTAGAATAGATATATTGACGCTAGTCGTTTGCTAATTGTATGCTCGAGTTAGGAGAAAGTTAAAAATACTTTAAATTATATCAATGAAAAGTCTATGTGAACGGAGAGACTATATATATATTCATCACTCTCTTATTATACTAAGTGTTGTCCTAATAAAATCTTTTACGCTTCATCCTTAATGAACTTAATGGATTGAAATTATTGTATTGAACTTAATGGATGGAAATTATTGCATTGAACTGAATGGATTGAACTCTCTGGCTAAAACTTATCAAATTTTAATTTTTAAATTTAATTCATTGGACTGCAGGGAACTATTTAGATATATACAAAATGGATTGTCTCTGCGGTGTAGCGTATTCCTATTCTTTTGATTTGTTTCGTCCTGTAAACTCATAAAAGAAATCGATGACGTATCTGCTAACGAAAATAATAATACAATTATTATTATTTACTACACACTATACAACTATTCAGGAAATTCATAATTCTTCAGACGAATGTTCATCAGGAACTTGAAAACGAAGAACACAGCACGTAGTGAAAGCATTCCAATTTTATTTCCTTTTTTACATACCTAATCTATAAAAGTGAAGAAACTAAGAAACTAGTAGTCCTATTTTTCTTAAACGTTTCGGAGTCCAGCTCCATCATCAGTAAGTAAAATCTGGAATTTACAATGAAAACGGTTAAAAATGCAATGTTATTTCAAGTTTTTTTCTTTTTTCTATTCTGCAAGTAAATGAGCTAAATGTAAATTTGCAAAGGAAATGAACTGGTGGCATTATTAAGAACCGGTTTGTCTTTAGCTATGTACAATGATTCGCAGGAGGAGTTTTTCAAGAGGACCACTAGTGAGACGCACAGGAGGAAGCTCGAGAGCCTTGGTGTTAATGGTGATATTTGCCCTTGTGATCCGGACCAAGTGATTTTCAACTACAGTGCAATAACCTTACCTTCACGTACAAAGTTCTTATTAGATTTCGGCTTGGACTTCTGTGTACCTGTTTTTAAGTTAGACTTTTATAAATATTTTTTGTCATTTGAGAAATTGGTTAACGCTAGTAAGAAGCTAGATTGCTCAGACCGTTCAGGCTTTCTGCCGGAGCTACGATCATTAGCATTCCGTAGTTTCCATAATTTTAAGCCTCACAAGATTTTCTCAGCAATATTTGAGAAACGGGATTTCGTTGCTCTCAGGGAATTGGACCGAAATAAATCTGTTTTGGTTTGCAAGCCTGACAAGAGCCGGGGAATTGTCATTCTCGACACGAACATTTACAAGTCTAAAATGGAGACATTAGTTTCTGATGAGTCGAAGTTTCAAATTATATCAGACCCCTGTGAAAAAACGGTCATTCAAATTGAAGATAAAATAAATAGTTTTTTTGCGAAAATTAAAAAATATTAAGGTTTTGTCGAGTGAGGTTTATTCTAAACTCTACGTGTCTGGTTCTTCTCCGGGAATTTTGTATGGTCTACCAAAGATACACAAACCTGATTTTGTTTCTAAATTCCAGTTTCGGCCAATCTTTGCAGCTTGTAATACTCCCAGTTGCAATTTAGCAAAGTTTTTAGTCCCTGTATTGAATCCTCTAACGAAAAATAACTATACGCTTGAAAATTCGTCAAATTTTGTTAAAGACATTACTTCTATTTAAAACTCTAATAAATACGTTATGGCCTCATTTGACGGGGAAAGTTTATTCACTAATATACCATTGGCTGAAACCATCAATATTATTTAAATGCCCTCTTTCAAAAGTATGGTGATGTAATTTTAGGACTAGGTAAAAATTACTTTAAGACTCCGCTGGAACTGTCTGTAATGACTTCGATTTTTATTTTTGCCGGTAAACTGTACAAGCAGGTTGAGGGGTTGGGTATGGGACTCCTCTTGGAACCAACGTTTGCAAATATCTTTATGTGCTACTGGGAGGAGATATGGCTCAGAGATTGCCCTTTGCA
>JACJUY010017477.1:1267-12025 GCA_014220935.1 Platorchestia sp. MABIK | reverse complement strand
CACGAGCAAACAAAGCACGTTCAAAAAGACAAACTTCCTACACAACGCGTCATGACAGCCAACGAACTACACAACAAACAAACCAAGCACGTCCCACTAGACATGCTGCAAACACAAGGTATTACGACGTGCCTCCCATTACCTTCTCCTTAGCGAGGATGTTGTTGAGGTACTGCTGCTTGAGCATGACGCGCGGGTCTCGGTATGGTGGGTACGGCAGGCCTGTCACAATAACTGCACGCCCGTTCACGTCCGCGAAATCCAGTCCTTCCGAGACCTGGACAGTATAAGTCCACACATTTCATACATTGTGTAGATAGATATACAGGAATTTCTGCATTTAATTTATAAAAAATTGTTCATTACAGGTTGATTGTCAGTAGGTTTTAGTTAAAAGTCGTACTGATTTCCAGTACTACAATCAAGTACCTACATAGTCATGTAGACAGCAATTTCCTCTTAGAGCAACAGCATCTTACGAGAAGATAAGCCCAGGAGCTCTCCACTTCTCTCAGTTCTTCACTGCTACGTCATCATAACATGCGGCACAAACGAGCGACTACAATATAAAGCCGAGGCATGCTTTTAGGCCTCGGTGAAACTTGCCAAGGCATGTTGCACCTTGACTCATAACTGACGGGAGTCTGGACCTCAATCTTCTTACCAATTGAGAAGCAAACTCACATAAATTTTACAACTTAAATTTTCAAAGAACAAAACTGTAACATCAGAACGACGTTAGCATCAGACAACAGTATAAGCATCCAAGTTAGCACAATTCGAGACACAGTAAAAACACATTGAATGCTAAAGAAAGCCTCCACGTAGACCTCGCCTGAGCACTGTCAGACCTTGCCAGAGAAATGTCAGGCCTTGCTAGAGTACCAAGACACACCTTTACCTCGACACACTGCCATGAAGACATGGCTAGAGCAACAAGACACACCTTGCCCCGACACACCGCCATGAAGATAGCACCACGCAGCGCCGGGTCGTTGACTTTCTCGTAGAACTCGTTCATGGTGCTCACAAAGCCGTCTTTGCTCTGCGGCTCGATGAATGCTGGCTGCTTAGTGAAGTGCGTCGTTAGAAGCAGTAACAGGATTAATTGAACATTGTAAAACGCCCTAAAGGATAAATGCACTTCAAAACAAAGCTACACATGACACAACTAAACACTGCAAAATTTCTAAAATACCCAAGTTATCTTTACCTGAGCGTCTTGAGGATGCTTTTATTACTCAAGTGCTTTAAAAATGTTTGAGTGTTTTAAGAATTTATACTATAGAAGTAGCATTCAATTACGTAGATTTTGCCAGCTAAGAATGTTTATGGATTAAGGGACCAGAATGAATACAAAATGATTTGAAATGATTTGAAGCAATTTAAAATTTCAAAATATTTCTTCACACCTCATTAAAAAAAATACTTTGGACTGCCTCATTGAAAAAAAAATACTTTGCAAAAAGCAAATATTTATGACTGAGAGCACGAGCACTCGAATCAAAAAAAGACTACATGCTGGAGGGCATGGAGGCTCCATGCCGAACATCCCGCCGAAAATGAGATAGCAGAAAGTAGTTAATTTATCCTTCATCACCTTCTTCAGATAGACGTAAAAGTCTCTTAATTATTAAAGCATTTTAACTTCTACGAGCAGCACTTCTATTATACATGTAAAATTTTTATTCTGTTTATACATTGCGATCAGGAGTATTCAGCAGGAGCAAGACACAGAAACTGAAGTGAGACACCCCCACCTTGAGCGCAGTAATTTTGTCCCAGACGCCGGAGACCTGCCAGTGCTCGTGCGAGTTCTTCAGGATGGGATAGGACGGGAAGAAGACCAGCAGCCCGCCTGGGATCACACGGGAGTAGTTCAGCAGTAAGTTGCCCATGGAGTTTATGTACTCGGGCTTCGATCTGTGGGCGGTGACCAGCGTAAGTAATGTTATATTGGCAGCTCATTCACAAGTTGCCAGCTGTCTAGAGTCGGATTTACATTTTTCACATGGTCGAACGTGGCACTAGTTTGTCAAAATAAGGGTCCGATCGTTTGGTATCATAAATGATATTTTTCGTCCATTAGTTTAAAACAATATCGCTTGAATCATTAATCACTTGGTCTTGTGAATGAATTGCATTTTGTACGTACATCCAGAATAACTCTTCTGAATAAGTTGCCAATTATTTTATTTCAGGAAAAATTTATTTCGTGTTTGTACCAAAATAGATTTTTATGAATATATTGCTAACCCATCAGTTCCAGAAACTTTTTTTGTGCGGCTCTCTCTGAAATATTTTGTTACATCTAAAACATTCTCCAACCTACCATAAAAATCGTAAATCAACGGATTATAAATAAATAATTCCAAACACTTTACAAGAGTGCTTGCTTTAAATGTGCCAATACAGAAACTGGCAAATTCAAAACTACATAAACTCACAAATGATCATGGTTCTATCAAGCAAGCCAAGGTGTACAAATAAACAGAAGCACAACACCCAGCAAGAGCAGGCAACTTCAATCAAACAAAACCTCACCTTTAAATAGCCTACTTGAAGGCACTTTCGATTGGATTGGATTAGAGAACTAGTTAATGTCCCCCTAAGCAGAACAAAGGTGATCCAAAAAGAAGAAGGCACTACTTAGAATGAAATTTAGCGAACAAGTAATCTATGCACAAGGTGTGTTCTCACACAGGGCCTTCCTGCATACACATAGAAACAATAAGTTAGGAAAGAAGCTTATAAAGCATGATAAAAATTGAGGAATAACGTCAGAGGTGCTGAAAAACAGGACAGCAGTGAGCCAAAAAAAAGGGGGTCCGTCACAAAACAAAAATCCTATTGTATGACAACAAAAATAAAGCCCGCCTAATTCTCAGCTCAGGATCTCCTTGCTTTTCCGCGGGACCGCCAATTCCCAGGAATATAATATTTGTATCCCCTGTGAGGACGTACTATTGGCGCCATAAAAAGTTCAGCATGTAACAGCTAATTCCTTCCACCATTTTGAAACTAGAAATATCGCAAAATGAATTATTTCGTGACTCGTGAAATCGAGCGCTTTATCGCAGTGACTAAATAGGTGGAATAGAAGCTATTCCTAAATCAGGTTTCCAGCTTGCCAATCGAACGATAGAGCCTTTGCGAGTAAAGAGCTCCTCTTTGAGCTGTGAACGGCTTCAAACACATGCAGACAACGAGCACTTGTTCTCACAGGAGTTCACTCGAAACACATGCAGACAAGCAGCTGTTCTCACAGGAGTTCACTTGAAACACCTTGACACAACAGGCACCTGTTCTTATAGTTCACTTGAAACACATCAGCACAACGAGCATTTACTCTCACAGGAGTTCACTAGAAAAACATGCAGACAACAAACACTTGTTCTCATAGGAGTTCACTTGAAACACCTGGATACAACGAGCACCTGTTCTCATAGGAGGAGTTGAGAGTGTAACCATCAGGTCCCTTGTTGATCACTCCTACGAAGACTTGATGCCGCTTGATGATGTGAGGGTTCTCCAGCTGCACCGGGAAGCCCACCTGTGACACCGAGCATTAATGTCGTCCAAAGTCTGCACTCGAAATGGAGTGTAAATGTTAGTGTGAAAAATAGCCAAGTCAACACGGATGATCCTGTGCACCGGACAGTGATGACACAAGCCCATGGCGCACCATCAAACAGCATATTTGAATGCAACTTAGATGGTGTTGATCGAATACATAAACCGCGTCAGTGCTATGGGCTCTTTACTATGGGCTGGGATGAAACGTTCATGTATTCATTAAATGGTGGGGATGATAAATTACAATAGACGTTAGTTTAAGCCTCCCTAAACGCATTAAGGCGTTCCCGAGAGAGAAAGGAGGAAGGCACCATTCAGTTTGGAGTTTAGGGAACTCGGAGTCTATGCACAAAGTAAATAAAAACAGCTCAGAAAAAGTTTATGAAACAAGATAAAAGTTGAAGAAGAAAGTAGCAGTTGCTGAAAAACAGGACAGCAGCAAACCAAAAAAGATGGTCCTTAACAAAAACCATTTCATTTCGACATAGAGAAGGCCTATCTAACTCTCAGCTCGGGACCTAACATTTTCCCCCTGGGAGTGCTAATTCCCATATATATAATAGTTGTATCCCCTGAGTTGAGGTGGGAATGATAATAGGAATGGAAACAATATAACTTATTTTTGCCTCAACCTCTCTAATATGAACGTACCTTGTCTTCAGAACAGACCTATTTCCAGACAGACATTGTTTTCTTTCAACGCCATGCATAAAGACTAGTTGAACAAAGATTTGAAATCTTCATTTACCACAAGCATGTATATTGTAAAAAGTAAAACAAGAATTAACTTAATACTTAACAGTCTCAGCATTGTGGGCCAAATAAGTTGCCAGGCTTCCATGATAACCCATCAGGAGAGGAATAAATCCCGAACTAAAGCTTGGAAAACAATTTTTTTCACTTGTGTTTCTTACTTAGAATCAGAGCAGTATCCAAATAAGCGTAGATTCGAAAATATTAAATTGAGAGAAAGTACAATTTTACCGTCCAACTTTGTAGATACAATACCTATTAGTATCTGTTTTGTGAGAAAAGCAATAAAGATAAACTTGGATGATAACCTTCTCCAAAAATTCAATCAGGGAAAAACGCTCCGTTTTCAGATGAATGTCCTGATTTTGGTTCTACATAGTATTTTAAAGCTGCTGATGAACAACCTGTGTTTAAATTGTGCACATTTCTACGAGGTTGATATTTTTTATGATAACTTTACAGAAAAAGGAAACTCTTCCACTACAAATAATTGAACAACTTCACGTGCGTTAGTACCGAGTGAACACGTCTGTAGCGGGTTTTAGAAGGGTAATCCTACCAGACCTGAGGCTGTGAAGTTATTAGTTAAACTTTGAACTACACAAAATCAATTTAAACACACGGGGACAGATTTTTACAATGTCTTACGTAACCATGAGGTTTGGCCACGATTGGTTGGTTATTTTTAGTTTGGTAGTCATTTGTTTCACGTACTAAGCAAACAACCAAAAATTAGGTACATACGTACAACGGTATAGCGGCAGACTCGAAATTAACCGAAAAATCGGTGCAGCAGTGTGGTAGGGTTAAGCTATAGTCGTCGACGTCTGAAAACGAAACATTGGGAGCAAACATGTACTAGGTTCTGCCAAGAAGGAGACAAACCCTACACAGAACAACGTTAGGGACAATTTACTCTCATACCCTGAACAACACGTAAAAAATTTTCCTCTATAGCTCATTTGACTTGACACTTATTTTACAAAAAATAATATGGCCTCTGTAGGGTTTACTAGAGGCAGTACCGACCTGCAGCTCGTGCGTGAAGGACTGCAGCGGGCTCAACGTGCCGCTCGTGATGATGACGCATCGCAAGCCCTGCTCCACCAGCTCCCTCATGCTGTCACACACGGGTAGTGTTAGATTAGGTGTTAGTTTAAAGCTCTGTTTACACTGACATACATTTTGTCGCACGCTCTTATGCTCTTATGATACGCCTTACAAGAGACATAAGCGTTTAAATTATAGTGACTAGCGGCAGTGTTTCGTCAGCCATAATGGATGAGCAGAAGGCAATACCTCACCTGATGACTTCTAACTGAACACTAACCAGTCTCAGACTGGATAGAGTTGCAAGGCACTCTTGTGTGGCGCCTCACGAATTCGAGAGTAGTAAATGGCGAACTTCGTACACACACACACACACAAATATGAGCCTCAGTGGTGAGCCTCGTATACACGTGTCGCGCTTCACGACCAAAATGTCCCCTAGTGTAAACGGCGCTTTACACTTTCACCGTAGCGTGCGTCACCAGTGCCCACGAAGGGAATTTTCATAATGCTGTTGACCGACATGTAGTCATAAACTCTATTTTCATAAATACTTAATTTAAACTAAACGAAGGCCTGATTCAGTTAATGTTTGCTGTTTTCAAAATGGTTTGCTATAATTGACTCTAAATTGGGGTTGAATATAGAACTTCAATTTAACCAATTGCGGTCAAAGTGTTTTGCCTCCCTAACCGTAACAAAGGCGTTTTAAAAAGAGGAAGGCACCATTTAGTGTATAGATAAGGGAATGAAGAATCTATGCACAAGGTGCATGGGAAAAGTAAGTTGAGAAATAAATTCATGAAAGAAGATAAAAGTTGAAGATGGAAGTAGTAGATGCTGAAAAACAGAAGAGCAGTGAACCGAAAAAGAAGATGGCCCTTAACATGACAAAAAACAATTTCATTTCATCAAAAAGGCCTACGTAACTCAGCTCGGGACCACACAACACGTGTAATATTCATGTCTTTCACGTGATAGGCTAACACAGAATATACGTACTTCTTCATAGGCTAAAATGAAACATGTCTTCTTTATTACAAGTAAAGATGGAGCATGACTTCTTGATCATGTAAGAGGATGTGCGTTCTCTATTACAAGCTCAAGATGAAACATGCCTTCTCCATTATGAGCTATGAAGGTTTTTTTACTCTATTGAGGATAAGCAATAGGTGTGCCTTCTTTATTATAGACTAAAATGAGGACTCCTTTACTGCAAGCTGGGATGAAACAATTATGCAACAACATCATGAAAGATGAAATCCTTGAGTCTTATTTATTTTAGGTTGGGATAAAACTTCTACAAATTTATTGTATGCTGAGGATGATAATAGATATGCTTTCATTACAAGAAAACACGGCTAATATTTCCAATAAACGATTTCATACCCAAGTTGAAACTCTGCAACTATTTAATAAAAAATTAAATAAGAACCTGAGTGATGGTTACAAAATGAGATTTACAAGAGACATGACCACACCTCTAAGATGTGCCAAAATCCAAGGTTAGAAAAACTACAAACTCAAAAGCCGGAGTTAAAAAAACTAGGATTTACAAGATCAAACCCCCATAACACACACCCAAAACCAGAGTTGTTATGACTACAACAATCAAACCAGGAGTTGAAAAAATTCAAGATCACGAAGTCACAACCCCATGAGACTTGCCCAAAGCCAAGGTAGAAATAATCAGCCAAGTTTACAAGGCTACAACCCCACAAGTTCCACCCAAAGCCAAGTGCGAATAAGTGAAGTTTATAAGACTAAAACCCTCCAGGACGCACCCAAAGCCAGGGTTGAAATAATCAAAGTTAACAAGATGCACTCACAGCCAGGGTTGATACAACCGAAGTTTACAAGACCACAACCCCTCAAGTTACACCCAAAGCCAGGGTTGAGGTAACCAAAGTTGCCAAGACGCACCCAAAGCCCGGGTTGAAGCACCAGTACGAGAGCACCCTGCCCTGCTTGGACACGAGCGTGTTGCTCTGCCCAGCGCCGCTGCTGCCCTCTTTAGCCTTGGCGCCCCAGCCTCCCTGACGCTTCTTGGCTTCTTCTATGGCCACGTGCACCTGGGAAATGACAGTGTTTGTATGGCATGGCTTAGGTATACTTGAATAAGGCGAAAGTTTAAGATAATTTTACTCTGTGTAACCAAATAAGGTTGAGGTTCGAGTTGATATGGTTCATGTGTACCCAAATAAAGGGGAAGCAAGTTGGCATGGCTTACGTGTACTTGAATAGGACGGAAGTTCTGTTACTATAACTTGTGAGTACTCAAATAAACATTTAACAAATTATAATACTCGAAAGAAACTATTGATCTCATCATGCATAACTTAACACCAACATTTCTAAACAATAATTATCCATTTAACAGATGTTGAACATATCTGGAATATAGATGTAACCAATTAGATTGCCACGATACCCGAGGCCTGAATAACAAAAAATTTAATCTAAGATTCATACGAGAAGCAACGCTGATCTGGATAATTGCTGGTTTACGTGCACTGAAAACCAGCGGTCCAGTCCAGCCTACCCTGTAGCTGGTGTTGGTGCATTCTAGTCCGGCCTACCCTNCAGTTGGTTGGGTGTCATGATAGGAGATGTGTAGGGAGCTTGCCTTTTGGAACGTTCTTGGTTTGCTCGTTGTGTAGGCGCGGTAGTTCTGTGGATGTCATGATGGAGGTGTGTAGGAAGCTTGTTTGTCTTTTGGAACATGCTTTGTTTTTTTTTTGTTGTGTAGGCGTGGTAGTTCAGTGGACGTCATGATAGGATGAGGTGAGTAGGAAGCTTGTCTTTTGGAACGTGCTTGGTTTGCTCTTTGTGTAGGCGAGGAAGTTCAGTGGATTTCATGATGAAGGAAGCTTGTCTTTTGGAAAATGCTTCGTCCGTGTAAAGTGCAGGCTGGGTAGATTGGTATGTGTTGTGATGGGGGTGTGTAGGAAGTTTGTCTTTTGGGACATGCTTGGTTTGCTCGATGTGTAGGCGTGGTAGATCGTTCGGTGTCATGAAAAGGGGCTTATCTTTAGCTTCTGCGTTGTATTTTTCGAGCATGTCATTTGCTTATTGTGTAAACGTGGCAGATTGTTGGGTGTCATATGAGAGAGGTGGTAAGAGCTTGCCTTTTGGAACATGCTATGTTAGCTTATTGTGCTTGTAGATTCCACGTTCCCTTAACTCAGTCCTAAATGGTGCCTTCATCCTTCCTTTACTTAGAACACCTCTGTTGTGGTTAGGGAGGCTTGAATTAACTTATCTAATCCTTTCTCTGGAGCACCTCTTCTTTAGTTAGAGAGGCTTAAACTAACTTATAATCCAATCTATTCTTGTGCAGCGGGGCCAGTCGGGACACGCGTGGTACAAGCTAGAGGCGTCCCGTGCTGTGAACCAGGCCATCGGGCGCGTCATCAGACACAAGGACGATTTCGGTGCCATCCTGCTCGCTGATCACAGGTACAGTGCATGACGGGAAGTGCTGCTTCTTGAATGCTCTTGGCTACTGGACGATTACATGGAATGATATAAGGGGTGGGCAGCGATTCATAAGGCTTTGGCGCCTTGCTGCTTGCTGATTACAGGTACAGTGCATGACAGGAGAGTGCTGCTTTTTGAATGGCCGTGGCTACTGGATTATTTCATGGAATGATATAAGTAGCAGGCAGCGACTCGTAAGGCTTTGGCGCTATCATGCTCACTGATCATAGGTACAATGCAAGACTGGAAAGTGCTGCTTCTTGAATATTCTGAGCTTCTGAACTATTATATTGAATGATTAGTGATGGACTGCGACTCGTAAAACTTCAGCGCTCTACTGCTCGCTGGTCACAAGTGCTCCGTTTTAAAGCTCAGCTTCTTTGATCTCCTGGACCACTTTCGTGCTAATTGAACTGCCATATAACTAAGCACGTTCCTGCTACCTCATTCTTTTGCTATCGCTAAATATACAAGGTGTCTCAAAAAATGTTCTCATATGATTGACGATTATTCATGTAAATTTTTTAATCAAGTGCTATTGAGTTTTCTTTCATGATATTTAATTTTCGTAAATTCAATTTCTTTTGTTTAATTCATCTCATTAGACTTGTATGTTTATCAATAAACACGTATATCAAAACCAAATACATGAATACTAGGCAGTCAAAGAGTGAGTACATCATTTACGACACCCTGTACTGTTTGGCTTTGTGCAAATTCCAAAATTTCAATGCTGCATTGCTAGACCAAGCTTCATTTCATGTTAAACACATTCAACAGTTTTAGCTGTAAATGTCTATTTGACGTATCATGGGCGCGGCGTGTGTACGAAAATATCATCCTTGCTATGTGGCTTCACACACAATAGCTCCGGTGTTTTTTGTGCACGAGATAAATTTAGCGGTTGGGAGCCACATAAAATCGAGCGGCAGGCCGCGTGTGTCCCACTGGCCGTATTGATCCCTGCTGCTGTGTTATAGAATTTGTAGCGCACCTTATCTGTACAGCGTGAATGTTGAATGGGCGGTACAAATTTGAGGCGCATTGTTTCCAACAGTCGTTTCTCGTTTAGTAATAAATGCTTTCATCACATTGCATGAGTGATTCGAGCTATTGTCACTTTGTTTTGAACAGTCGTTTCTCGTTTAGTAATAAATGCTTTCATCACGTTGAATGGGTGATGTGCGCTATTGGCACTTTGTTTTGAATAGCCGTTTCCTACATGGTGAAGAACACTTCTATTCTGACAATATGCGTGGTTAGAGCGGTACAGTTGCTTGCAAAAATTCGTCCGTCCTCTTGGTTATGCTATGTGTTTTTTCTGGAAAAATTTTGAAGTTTCAGTTTTTTGTCTCGTGCTCAGTGGTAGCATATTGAGGGGAAAAGATATAATCTAAGAGGTTTGGCCAAAAAATAACATTGCGGGACAGCCAAGTCGACAAAAATATTTTCTGCACAACGTGTTTTTTTTTTAATCCATCTCTTGAGGCTATTTCTTCTATTTATTAATTATACTTTAATACGTAAACAATCCTCTGAACTCCTTCAACTGTATTTCAGTTGGCTTTCTAGGTTACATAATATTATTGTCATGTTTAGTGATGTACCGATACCATTTTTTTGGCCGATACCGATACCCATTTTTAGCCGATACCGATACTCCGATACTTGGAAATACCGATACTTTGACCAATACTACTACCGATACCGATACTATGAAAATTATATTAAATAAAATCATTATAAGCCCTACATGGGTGTTATAATAACATTATTCACTAATTTATCTAATAATATAACAATACTGACAATAAAGTTTTTGATTATGAGTAATAAAACTGCTCTTGCTCTGTTAACTATATTGTTAAAAAAACGAAATGAAATCCATTCGATAGATAC
>JACJUY010017471.1:0-12027 GCA_014220935.1 Platorchestia sp. MABIK | reverse complement strand
CCACACTCGCCCCACACTCGCCCCACACTCGCCCCACACTCGCCCCACACTCACCCCACACTCGGCCCGAGACAGTTTGTAAAGAACCCCTCAACAGGTCCGGTCACAGCTCAACTGGAACCTGTAAGGCAAAAACCAGCAGTAATCTCTCACCTAACTGTGCCTGCTTTTTACCTGTTAAAAAACTGATGGACCTGATGCCATACTGTTTGATGTGCGTAGGTCTATTTATATACGCAAGTTATTAACGCGTTCTCCGAGTATTGGGCCATGTGTGCACCAACAGATATATTGCTCATTCACGTACCCGTTCAAATCAATGACATTTCATGAGTTCCGCGACATTATTAATAAATGACTGTTATCATACGAGATGAAATGTCATCGTGCAATTGTATTTTTCATGACATTTAGAAAGAATAGAATGTATATTCGAACAGTAAAGTCGATTTCTCAATTCTGCTACTCACAACCTAACCAAACAAACCGTTAACAACTACGGAAACGCGGTGAACGTGTTAAGTGGCTTGAAAATGTTAATCAATTCAAACAATTTATTTACCACAGGTGATACAGAGGTAAAATGTTTCTTAAGTCTAGTACAATGGTAAAATTTGAGTATAGAGACCTGTGGGCCCGAACAAGTTCAGCGACTTCTAGGGCATCTTACCACCATGTTGTTTATTCTAAGGTGTACAATAATGTTTAACCTAATTCAAATTAGTGCGGCAATACAGGGTGTCTCCAAAAATTGTACTCACTTTTTGACTGCCAAGTACTAGTGTGTTTTGTTTTGATTTTGTTCCTTGGCATAAATGTAAGTTTAAATCAAAGGAAAGAACATTGAATTTAAGGAAATTAAAAGTCGGAAACGAAAACTTAGGAACACCTAAAATAGAAACTCCATCCTTCGGGGACACCCTGCAACCGTTGGGGACACCCTGCAACCGTCGGGGACACCCTGCAACCGTCGGGGACACCCAGCATCCTTCGGGGACACCCTGCATCCTTTGGGGACACCCTGCATCCTTTGGGGACACCCTGCATCCTTCGGGGACACCCTGCATCCTTCGGGGACACCTTGTATCCTTTGGGGACACCCTGCATCCTTCGGGGACACCCTGCATCCTTCGGGGACACCCTGCATCCTTCGGGGACACCCTGCATCCTTCGGGGACACCCTGTATCCTATGGGGACACCCTGCATCCTTCGGAGACACCCTGTATCCTTCGGGGACACCCTGGCTCCTTCGGGGGCACCCTGTATCTTTTGCACCTTGGGAAATTCGCATCACAATATTTCTTTTTTCTATGAGTTTCGGAACTCTTGGCCTTAAATCTCAAAATCTTCATTGTTATTAACACTTAGACTGCGACGTGAGCCATATTTGGTCAGTGAGGGCGTTTTCATTATGCTAATGACCAACAAGTAGTCACTAACTCAATTTAAAAAAATACGTATTCAAAACGAAATGAAAACATGATCCAGTCAATGTTTGGTATCTTCACCCTTGTTTACTGCATGCAATTAATTTTAAATTTTTTACTAAAATTCCGTTTTACTCGCAGCACTCAAAGTGTTACAATTACCTTAGGAAAAGATGCCCACAATGCCAATTTTTTTATCTTGGGCCTACCATCCTTGCGTCCAGGGGCGACAGCGGCATGACGACCTAAACGCAATGCTAAACTTTATGTAACGCATAGGCTATCCAAGCTTGCAGCCAGATTAATTTTTATATTTTCTTTACTGTACCAAAACAAGGCTCAAAAGGCGAACATTAAGTAAGCTTTCCAATTGATTTTATAAACTTACGGTGAAGTGAATAATGTATAACTTATCCCGAGTTTTTTTTTAACTTTAAGCTTTTATTAACTATTTATTACATCAACTCATACAAAAGTTTTTTTTGTGTTTATCCATCGGCACTGCTCTCATACGAGCATGACTCGCAAGAGTACAGTCCAGCTTTTACTGTACGTGAATGTACGCTGGACCGATTTAATACGTGAATGAGTTCTTCAAACATGTATGTTTCAAAACGTTTTAATTCGTATACGTATCAAATAACTAACCGCTTTAATACGTGTATGAGTCCTAAGTAAATAACCGTAAGTGAGTAAGTAAAGTAAGTAAGTAAAGTAAGTAAGTAAAGTAAGTAAGTTAAGTAAGTAAGTAAGTAAAGTAAGTAAGTAAGTAAGTAAAGTAAAGTAAGTAAATAAATAATTAGCAGTAATATATGCTTACAGTTCTAAAGCCAAATTTTCAAACCCTTCCTTTGTTGTTGCGGTAAAACTGTCAGAAAAATTTCTTCTGTCGACTTGCATAAAGCTCGTGATTTTTTTGTTAATTTTTTTTTGTCCGGACAAAATTTTAAGTATTTCATTCGAGATGTTCATTGGGGAAATTCTATTTGAAATTTCAAACATGAAGACTTTGGCCCGGAAAAAACAGGAAGTAACGTAGCCAAGTCGGCAGGAGAGTTATTGCTGCCAGCTGTACAGCTACGCCAGTGTAATGCGTATAAAATTTAAGCTCATGTAATCAGCTGTAAATTGTAAAATGGCAATTTTCTTGTATTTCAGACTGACTATACGGGCCACCATTGGTACGAGACGAAAGATTTCGTTGTGACGTAAATAAATTTAAGACATCTTTCCTGGCCCCTCAGGGGGACACAACTATTGTATCTATGGGAATTAGCGCTCCCAGGGAGAAAATGTGAGGGCCCGAGCTGAGAGTTAGGTAGGCCTTCTTTTTGTTGAAATAAAATGTTTTTTATGTTAAGGACCACCTCTTTTCGGTTCACTACTGTCCTGTTTTTCAGCAGCTACTTTCTCCTTCAACTTTTTTTCTCGTTTCGTGAACTTCTCTCTCAGCTTACTGTTTCTATGCACCTTGTGCATAGATTCCGCGTTCCCTGAACTCCACACTAAATGGTGCTTTCCTCCTTCCTCACTTTGAACATCTTTGTCGTAGTAAAGGGAGGCTAAAACTTTCTTATAATCTAATCTAACCTACATCTTTCCTGGACTGTCCATAAAAAGTGAAGTTCTCCCATATTTGTTCATAAAAAAAACAAAATACTTTTGGACTCTCAATAAAATCCAAATTGTTTTTGGCCCGGGTTTAAATGTAAAAAATTTTACCATTTAACCAATTTGAATGAGGTAAAGAAAACATTTGTGTATCGTGGCATAATTTCTGTAAAAGCAGTACATAGCTTTATAAATTTATGGTGGTTCAATCTATTTATGGCTCCATGAATTTATGGTTTCCTAAATTTATAGCATCACTATTTTATGAGGCTATAAATTTCGGGTATCATCATTTTATGGAACCATAAAGTGTGAGCAACAACGTTTTATGGTGTCGTCTGCTTGCGGAGCCGTTAAGTTACGGTACCTTAATTTTAGAGATCAACTTTAATAATAATAACTTTTTGGAAGATCAACTTTAATGATTATAACTTATTGGAAGATCAATTTTAATGATAATAATTTTATAAAAGATCAATCTTATTAAACAACAGTTTTACGGAAGATCATCTTTAATAATAATAACTTTATAGAGAATCAACTTCAAATTCAACACACCGCTGCCCCAATACTAAACGTAATGCACGGAAATTAAATTAAATCACGTAATGCACGCTCTGCAATTACGTATGTACTAAAAATTAAAAGAATTAATGTGTGACGTACTATATAATGCCGGTTCTAAAAGGTAAAAAAAATTAATTCATCTTGAACAAAACACGTAAAACTCGATAAATCTAAAGCCTTCAAATCCCTGCCACAGACAATGACCATCAAACCACAAAGTTATATTTTCTGTTGTGTATATTAATATCCAGCTAAATATGGTGTGTTTTTTTGTGGCGTTTATCAACAAATGAAGTTAGGGTTGTAGCTCTCCAAGTCACTTTTTTAGTTTTGGTGAAAATAAGCTGCGATTTATATCTCTGGTCTACAAGGAGCTATCGTCGTACATCAGCCAACCCAGCATCGTACATCAGCCAACCCGGCTTCGTACATCAGCCAATTCAACTCGTACATCAGCCAACCTAACATCGTACATCAGCCAACCCAACGTCGTACATCAGCCAACTTAACATCGTATATCAGCCAACCCAGCATTGTACATCAGCCAACCCGGCTTCGTACATCAGCCAGGGACCTGGCGAGCCGTGATTGGTCACTGCCGTTGCATCGTACATCAGCCAGCGGCGAGGCGAGCTGTGATTGGTCACTGCCGTACGATGACGGCGCAGGCGACCGGCGACGTGGCGAGGTCTGCGTCAGACGAGACGAGGACGACGCTGCGGCCGAGGATGCTCGATGTCCCCGTCAGGTTGATGCCTCGTCGGCTCAAGATGGCGGACGCCTGGCCGCCCTCGTCCACCGATAGGCTGCCTAGCGTCGCCTCTGACTGCGGTGACGGACTCGGGTCAGTCAACAGTTGCTATTTTCAAAAACGGACAACATCCATTTACTCTCACAACACCCACTTACCCTCACAGCACCCACTTACCCTCACAGCACCCACTTACCCTCACAGCACCCACTTACCCTCACAGCACCCACTTACCCTCACAACACCCACATACTCTCACGGTACCTCATGTATCCAGTACTCCTACTACGCTACATACCTTGTTCCCCACTACCCAGCGTACATCAGCCAACCCGTCGTACATCAACCAACCGTGCGTCGTACATCCGTGCGCCCAGCATCGTACATCAGCCAGCCCTCGTACCCGACTGTGGCGTGACGTACCCAGCACCACAGTATCTTATGCAACACAGTACCCTGCGTACCCAGTAATACAGTACATTATACAACACAGTACCCTAAGTACTCTGCGTACCACAGTACCTTGTCAACACTGAAGCGAGGCCCAACATTAGCGCAGGCGTCGTCCACGTTGCCGCTCTCGCGCACCTCGAGTGCGTACGAGCCCGCTGGCACACCGCTGAACTTCGCCGTGATCACCGAGGCTGCCGCGTCCGCTGTGCCTGGTGACCGGTACTCATGTAATGGTACATGGAAATGTTGCTTCTAATGTTGGGTCGTAACGTTACATATAAGTGTTACCCAGTGTCTCATGTTGAAGGTTAAATAGAAAACTGTCTAATGTTGGTGCGTAAAGGAGTTTAGAAATGTTGCTCAATGTTTAAAGTTGGCTCATTAAAAGTACAGTCATACCTCGACACACGATTGCTTCAACATACGAATTTTTCATCATACGACGTGAAATTCGATCAAATTATCTGCTCTACACCCGATGAAAAATCCAACATACGATGTCGGAGTTTCGGGTTAAGCCCGCTATGCAGAACACTCACGACGGGCTGTAGGCAACTGATGTTCACGCATATACAGAGGTGTGTGTAATCAATTTTTAAAATGCGAAGCTGAATAACACACACGTGAATGTAACATGTTAATTTCGATGCGATTTTTGAACGTGTATCCTGTATTGTAACGGGCTGGTGATGACTGATCAGTGCAATTGTGTCGGATGACCCAGTGTGCAGTACATTTGCCGGAGCAAGTACATCTCTTCTGGTCACAAAGAAAACGGAGCAGGCGATTCAGAGAGATACTCTTCTATTTAGAGAGTCCATTGGCTACTCCTTTGTCTTCAAGTCAAGCATAGTATGGTAGTTAAGTTTGAGCCTCGGTTTCAATTGCAAAGATATTTTCTCAGAGGAAGGACAAGAGACCATTTTGTATTGGATGATAAAAATGAGGAATCTATGCTCAGAGTGTTCACACGCAGAATACTCTGCGCATAGAAACAGCTGGTAAGGAAAAAAGAGG
This sequence comes from Platorchestia sp. MABIK, assembly GCA_014220935.1. Taxonomy (NCBI): domain Eukaryota; kingdom Metazoa; phylum Arthropoda; class Malacostraca; order Amphipoda; family Talitridae; genus Platorchestia; species Platorchestia sp. MABIK. The sequence continues at coordinate 6,200 of JACJUY010017471.1, read as the reverse complement.
GACAAAGGAAAAGAAGAGAGAGCAAAGAAGGCTTGAAACCTGAAAGAAGCAAAATGGGCACAAATGGCACTATCTGTGGCTGATGGGACCTAACAGCATCTCTAAGTCAGCAACTGCAAAAAATCATAGTTGCAATAAAAATATAATATGAAGAAGCAATTAAAAATGCTTGGCGTAACTCTGAGAAAAATGATCAGGCTTCTCAACCTAAAAAGTCTACGGATTTTAAAACACTGTTTTCATTATGTGATTTGTTATATCATGTCTGAAATGTCCTGGTGATGTGATATTGTCCACCAAATCTCACAACCCCGCTCACCCTCACAACACCCCACCTACCCCAACACCCACTTACCCTCACAGCACCCACTTACCCTCACAGCACCCACTTACCCTCACAACACCCCACTCACCCTCACAACACCCCACCTACCCTCACAACACCCCACCTACCCTCACAACACCCACTTGCCCTCACAACACCCCGCCCATTTACCCTCACAACACCCACCTACCCTCAAAACCCTCACACCACCCACTTACCCTCACATCACCCTCACAACCCTCACTCACCCTCAGCTTGCTTGGACTGCGCAAAGTAAACTTCCCCCGCGACGTCGCCGTCAAAAATAGCGGCGGCGGTGCTGGTGGTCTCCTTCAGTATCCTGGATACGGCCGCAGGATCCGCCGCCTCAGGGAAGGACACGCCCGACCCCAGCGCCGACGCTGCCGCCGCCGTGCCGCCGCCCCCGATCGCCTTCGATGCCACCTGTGTACGTATTTTTTTTTAGATGTGTGTTTGTGGGAAGTTTTTGTTTTAGATGTGTGTTTGTGGGAAGTTTTTGTTTAAGATGTGTGTTTGTGGGATTTTTCTGAGTTTTATTAAATATCCGTGGAATTTTTTGAGCTTTTGTAAATTTTCTATATTCTATTTAACATCTATGTAGCTTTTTTGCGGCATCCTTGCATTGTACATGACCTGTCAAAAATGACGGGATTCGAAAGTTTCCTTTATATAAGTCTCAACATTTGGATGACAAACAAATATACACATCCTGATAGCACTGGCGGTTAAAATAATCTTCGTATCACAGATACGGTCATGAAGCATCCCTAACGCCTCAACCGCAACAATTGATATGACTGAAGTTCTAAATTCAACTCAAATTTAACGATAATTGTAACAAGCAATTTTGAAACAGCAATCATGAACTAGATCATCCACTCATTTAACTTTAATTAAATAATTATGAAATTGAGTTAGTGACTATTGGTTGGTCTGCAGCATGATGAAAATCCCCTCCGTGGCCGCCGGTGGTGCACGTTGCGGTCAGAGACGGACCAACCAACCAAGCAAGTACTAATAATTTTTATGTAATAACTAATAACATGGGAAAAACTACGCACAAAAAACATATAAATTTACTTATTTATCTAAATATTCATTTATTTGTTTCCTTATTTACTCATATATTCATTTTTAATTTTACATATTTATATATGTATTTATTTATTATTTTATATATTTCTTTACCTAAATATACATTTCATATTAATTGAAGGAGACACCTGGCGTATTACAACACAAGGACTAACACACCAGCGTATTTAATGAACTTTGTGCATTGTATCTCATCAAACTCCAAATTTCACGACGTACCGCGACGATGGCGAGGCCGACTTTAGCCAGGACGATGACAGGAACGTCAACACCGAAGATGTTGACTTTGGCACCGTAATTTTCGTCGGTTGGCACACTCGGGACGGCAACTGGCAACACTCCGCTCTGTTCCAACTCTTCGAAGCCGTCAACCAGCTTTTCTAGGGACGATTGACTTCCGATGTTGGACTGGAATGTGGGAGGGGGACTAGAATCTTAATTCCAAAACTAAAAAGCATAAATATTCAATTTAGTCAACTAAATTTGTGTAACTGTAATACTACTGTATTAATGTCCTTTCGCCCGATAAAAAACAACATTTCAGGGTGTAGCAACAGTCTTTATTCTATAATGTTTCCTACATGTATAAGGGATATGTGTAAGCAGAACTGTTTCTATCATTTTTTTAACTCTGTGACAAGACTCTCACCTTGGGAAACAATCTCACCTTGGGGAAGACCCTCACCTTGACACTGCCGCCAGTTGGGGCTGCCTCCGTGGCTTCCTCCTCCCCAGGGGCCTCCGTCGCCTCTCTTGGGGTCTCAGGGGACTCTATCTCGTCCCCCTGGGGCTTGGGGGAGGTCGCGGGGGGCTTTTCATCCCCCTGGGGCTTGGGGGAGGTCGCGGGGGGCTTTTCCTCCCCCTGGGGCTTGGGGGAGGTCGCGGGGGGATTTTCTTCCCCCTGGGGCTTGGGGGAGGTCGCGGAGGGCTTTTCTTCCCCCTGGGGGGCAGCTAACGCCACCGACACCAACAGCAATAACAACAGGCACCTGAAATAGGGAATGAAATTTTTTTTTGGGTACGCTTTGCCTTGTTTGTTTAACTCCGACAAGAATGCATGGCAGTAGCGGAGAGATTAACCACGGCAATAACTGAGAGATTAATAGTATTATTTTCGTCTTTTCTATCATTAGAAGATGTGTATCCGTGATTAATCGTGTTCTATCAGTGATTAATCGCAAGATGTTTATCAGAGAATTATCGTGTTATTTTCGTGCTGTTTCTATCATCGCTATCAGTGATACTTTGATTGCCTTCCAGTTTCAGAGTGCGAGTTTCATGACCCATTTTTTACGAACTATAGGGATTGATTCATACCATAGAGCTTAATTTTTTGAACGTAGATCTAGGTCTGACAAAATGAACGTAGAGTTATTGTAACGAAATATTGTTGGTTACGTTTCGAAGCAAAAAATCCCAGCGGTTGATACTGATGACAATACCATGCCAAGAGTTGGTGGCAGAAAATCTCAGCGGTTGATACTAATGACAATACCATGCCAAGAGGGAAATTTGGTGGAGGCAGTATTATGGTATGGAGCTGATTCTTCTGAGCGGGCATTGAATGGAAAATGAATGGAAAAACCATTGAATGGAAAATGAACGGAAAAACTATTGAATGGAAAATGAACGGAAAAACCATTGAATGGAAAATGAATGGAAAAACCATTGAATGAAAAATGAATGGAAAAACCATTGAATGGAAAATGAATGGAAAAACCATTGAATGGAAAATGAATGGAAAAACCATTGAATGGAAAATGAATGGAAAAACCATTGAATGGAAAATGAATGGAAAAACCATTGAATGGAAAATGAATGGAAAAACCATTAAATGGAAAATGAATGGAAAAACCATTGAATGGAAAATGAATTGAATGAATGCTCAGATGAATCTCAGAATAATAAGAATCTTTTAATGTCTGCTAACGAAAGTTAATTGATAGACTTTAAATGTGTTATACAGATATTTTCTTAAACCAAATGGGTTTAATCTTAATATTATGAAGAACCTGTAGGAAATTTAAACTAAGAGATCAAGTAATTAAGTAACCTACCATATTTTCAAAAAGTGCGCAATGAGGAATGGGCCGAGATGCCTAAAAATCTGAGAAAAAAATTAACAAAAAACATTCTTAACGATTGAAAGATGTTCTAGAGACCCAATATCATATCATCAAACGCTAAGTAATTTTGATACATGTACTGGAATCAATGTGAAATATTAATTCGATGTTTTTGCCGTAATAATGGTAGTATTTCACTGTGTATTCTGATACCAAATTTGTTTTGAGCGCACAGAAATTCATGGGATGCTTAATATTCTACAACGTCCTTGTTGAGTAAATATGATAATTTAACTAACCACCATATCTCGGATATTCTCATTCTATTGTACCCACTGCATATATTGAGTAATGTGGGTATGTAATTCATTAAACTGAAGCACGACGCAATTAACTACACGAACACAAGATGGCCTCCAACCAAACTTCAAAGAATCAACTAGCCACCATATCAAAGAATCAAACTTCAAAGATTTTCACACAAATTACAACATAATCAACACTTTGACTGCGACGTGAGCCACCGGTGGTACACGGAGGGAATATTCATAATGCTGCTGACTGACCAGTAGCCACAAACTCAGTCTTTATAAATATAAATACCTAATCAAAACTGAGTGAAGGCGCAATCCAGTTTTTGTTTGCTATTTTTGGCATTGCTTACTACAATTGACTTTCAATTTAAGTTGAGTGTTTAACTTCAGTTTTACCTGTCGCAGTCAAAGCATAAAAACATGGTTTACTCACTTCATCACGACGGACGCGGTAATGTACGTTTTTTCTACGGCAGTGCGAGGAAGACTGAGGCGGGTCACCGCGAGCTGGCCTTATATAGGCGCCGCCCTCCCCCGGCGGCGAAACACCGGCGCGCCAAGGGCGAATTAACGGCACTCGGCCCGCTCTGACCTGAGGTTATGAGGAAAAACTTGTTTCGGGTTCCTATGTTCGTTTCGAGCAGGTCTTTGCGTCCTGCGGGCATCGCTGTCCAAAGGAGGAACATCTTCATAGGGAGAGTTTTGACCACCGCGCGCTGAACAACATTGGTCTTTTTTTTTACCAGATCATCACGCGTTAAAAGACGAAGAAAATTGCTTATCGTAAAGCAATCATAGGAAGCTTATTGCTTTCTTGGACTTACTGTGAATCGATCACAGCAATAAGCAATAATTCCCCTCAGGAGGATACAACTCTTGTATCTATGGGAATTAGCACTCCCAGGGGGCCTATGTGAGGGCCCGAGCTAAGGGTTAGGTAGGTTTCCTTTTTGTTGAAATAAAATAGGTTTTTGTTCTGTTACGGACCATCTTTTTTCGGTTCACTGCTGTCCTTTTTTTCAGCACCTACTACTTTCTTCTTCAACTTTTCTTGTTTCGTGAACTTCTTTCTTTGCTTACTGTTTCTGTGCACCTTGTGCATAGATTCCGCGTTCCCTCAACTCCATACTAAATGGTGCCTTCCTCCTTCCTCTCTTAGAACATCTTTGTCGTGGTTAAGGGAGGCTAAAACTTCTTATATAATAATTAAAAAAAGCAAAAATTTCTTCAAAAAAATAATTTTTTTGTGAAGACGCACTATTTAAACGTACTGAAATAATTCCTTGCTGAATTTCCGCTCCTTTTATACTTTCTGCAACTCATATCTCGCACGTGAATACTGAAACTCAGACAAATATCGTCACAAAATCTTAATGAAGAAGGACAAAAAAAAAAAGAAAATCAGTTCCTTGCCAATAAAGATGCAGAAAAACATTATTGGTTTTTAAAACATCTTTACGTAAATATTCTTAGTTGACATACACACACATGCGTATCGTAGTACCCTCGTCAATTGGTGTAATCATCAGGCAACCGACGCGATCGTGATGAAACTCCGTATGAAAGATCACGCAAAGAAAAACCGTTTATTCACTAAAATTTCATAGAAATGTGTCACAAAGTTGAATTTTGAAGATTTCTCAACCCAAAGGTCCTTAACTGTTATTCAAATTATCTTCAAAGTTTTTTTTGCAGAGAAAGCGCAAATTATCTTTTCCTATTGTTATCCAAATTATCTTCGTAAATTATTTTTAGGAAGCGCAAATTATTTTTACTGATTTTAATATCTAAACAACGGGAATATTACGTGCGGTTCGGACAATATTTATGTATACAGTATAAAATGTATGAATGTATGTCGACTGTGTATGAATAAGATTTTGATTTCAAATGGAGATCATACCAGCGAGGAAAAATAATAGTACAATTTCATGCCCTTTTATTTCGATGTAGACATGACGTACTTATAATAATAATAATGGCTCTTCAGTATGATACACATACATACGATCACGAACATTTTAACACTTAAAAATTAGTGTTTAATTTCTAAACGATTCTAATTGTTACAAAAAAACAGGTAGACATACGTAAAAAAATCCCATAATTTAAGCCTTGAAGGTTGTTGATTTTATCAACACCTCTCATCATCATCATTATTATTATTATTACTGAACTTAAAACTGATTTTAAATTACACTGCAAACATCCTGCGCTCACAAATTTCTTCCAGTAGGCCTAAATGAGTTTTTTGAGCTTTCGCAAAAATTTATACTTTAACCAACTTTTCACATTTGTATGATGTGTATAAACTAAGTTTATGCATTTCCAAATCGTTCAGGCTCGAGAGACCGAGAGCAACGGATAAAGCCAACTTTT
>JACJUY010017470.1:0-12028 GCA_014220935.1 Platorchestia sp. MABIK | reverse complement strand
CAGTCACCCCTGTTCACCCTCTCAGTCACCCCTGTTCACCCTCTCAGTTACCCCCGTTCACCCTCCCAGTCACCCCTGTTCACCCTCTCAGTCACCCCTGTTTACCCTCCCACCCTCTCTGTCATCCCGGCTACCCTCCCAGGCTTTGCCTCTCCAGAATTTACGCGTCAGTTTCTCAGCCTGGCCAGCATTGGACACAATTCCTGGGAATTTTGCGCTGATTTCAAACACGGGATGTAGCTACGGCCTCCAAAAAAATTTCATCCCTAAGGAAGCACTTCGCATTTTCTCTCGGAAATGCTCTGTCACGGCAATTTTGTTCGATAACAATGTCTTTAAAACTATTGCATTTGCAGTATTGTACACATTCACTACGTACACTGGTATTATTGTACTGGTTTACGTTGGTTACTCTTGTCACGGTAATTTACCTGCAGAATATCTCATTAAAGTTCACAGTTCACCTGCTGTGTGTAGCAGCAGAGCTTTTCCGTCATTGGTGACGTGAAGTAAAGACTTGGAAAACTTGCCAGTCAGCACACGACAGATGGAGGCTGGCGGCCCCTCTACTGAGCTCGCCTTATCAAATGTTCTCACCTGACTTGCTGCTCAAAAGATCCGGCGCACAAATCTGTTGTTCCTGAGACCTCGTCGAGTTAAGCGCAGCAAGTCCCGAGCAGCGAGCGAACCTTGGCTTCTTCGCCCCTCTCATTACTGGCCGTCCAGGTTTGTGTGCTAGAGACTTCGTGCCATTAATTTCCTCAATTCGGAACTGCTCTTTAATAGACGTATAGCCTCTACTTAACGGGGCAGGAATTCCGGAGAGTTAAGCAAAATCCGTGTGGCCTGTTACTGGAATGAAGTAGTCAGGCACCATCCAAAGGGCAATTATTATACTCAAGATCGTAACGCTAATGAAGCAGGGTAATTGATGTGCAATTTGTGACCGAAATAGACAATCTAGCGGACTTAGAGGCCTCTCTGAACAGCTCCGCAGGGCTGGTCAGTTTGTCTTCATCTCAAAGCGGGTGCCAAGACCTGTTCTTGCCAACCTTGAGTCTCGAACTCATTTCTTTGCATAGAGATTTCCTGGAAAAAGCTTTAAACTTCGTGCAGGTCCTGATTTTCAGCTAAAAAATAGATTTTTTCATAATTTCCGAAGCTTTTAAAATTCAGTGGTGAATTTTCATAACATGACGAAAATGACGTAGCTTCTCTTAACGGTACAATCATACAGCGATGAGCCGAGCTGATGTTTAGTCTATTGAAGGGAGCTAAAATAGACAAGTTTTGAGGGGCCGCAACGAGAGTGTCGAGGCTGAGGCCTGCCTGTGAGCGGCCGCCTGACTCGCGGCGACAGGCAATAGCGCCGCTGCAACAACCCATTATGAGCGACTAATTTCAGCCCATAATCATATTTCGGCCCAATAATCCCATGGTAATCTCGGGTGATTATGTTGCTGGGTATTTTTGGTCGAGTGATTCAGGTAACAAGGGAGTGATTACTGAGATGACTGACCGTCAAGTGCGTCGAGGAGGCACGGACGCGACGGTCTGCTGTTGAAGTGCAGTGCATCAGCGGCTGTTCTTGACGGAAAACAATTAGTAAATTTCAGAAAAGTGTATTTTGTCAACAGTATACGAGTGATGCACGGGTGAATATTTTGATGTTAAAATAGAATACGTATGAAAAGATGTTTGTGCAATAATTTGGTGAAACTTTACGTAGGAATGGAGGAGGCAAAGTGAGCCGTTTGGAAAATTTAAGACATGGAGTGTTCTACGAGTACACTCACGGCGAGGTCACAGGAAATAAACGTTGTCCTCATGAACTTTAGTGTAAAGAATTAAAAGATTGTGGGGTAAAAAATGTTGCTTAAAGTTGGTTTGATCGTAGCTCAACAAATACTGCAAAAATTGCATGATCGTAGCATAGATAATATCATCGGTAGGTAGAGAAGGTGAGCGAGGAAGCTGCCGCCCTTGGAAATTGAAACAGGTCAGGACAGAAGTAACGAAGACCATTGCGTGAACTGAACAGCATGCAACAATGAGGACTTCATTGAGCGGTGAGAGGGAAGCTCAGTAATTAATGCACAGATGGAATACACAGAATTGATGTAACTTGCTAGGGCAGTGACCTGCAGACACCACGCAGGGGAGAAGTGAGCCGTGAACTCTTCGTGTCATAACAGTGAAGTGGCGACCACGGCTGGTTGTCTCCGTACTTCAGCCTCCAGCAAGATAGAACAACATCGCATTTGGGACGGAGCTAAAGTAGCGATGTTGGCTGCTCGTGAGCAAGTGCTGCGGTTCACGTCATTAATGAGCAGTTGTACAGGGAGCAACACTCCAAGCGGCAGTTCACGACACAACTTTGGGGAAATATTTCTCAATTGCGTCCCTGCCTGCACTGCTCTCGTCACACGATGTCACAACTTGCAGTAGATGAAGGCATGGAGTACAGCAGGTCTGAGGGCCGCTACATTGCAATCCGTTCGGGGTTGGTTGTTGGAAAAAGTTGAGCTGATTTTTGTGACGTCCTTAGCCCGTCTCTGCTGTTCGATGCGTGGCTGTCCGTCTGGCGACACTGTCTGTGGTATTAATTACACCTTTGACAATACGGTAGGTCAAATGGTTCAAATCACAGCCGTTTCAGAAGAGTGTGCCCTTTTTTCGAAAACTGAGAATATTTGTGGAATGTCTAGCCCAGTGCCTTGATGGCGCATTTTCAACACTGAGCGGCTTTTGAATTAGTTTACTCTAAACAAAGGTTTGTTAAACCTCCTCTAAACTCTCATTTAAACCATGCTTCGGATTACAAAGACTATTTTCAAGTAGTTTTTACTTCTAATTTCACTTTCAACTTCTAACTTCACTGATGACAGGATGTTGAGGTCACCTCATTCCTTTCACACAGCTGCAGGCTGAAAATTGTTTGTCAGTTGAATCTCAGTGTCGTATTTGGAAATCGAAAACGAAATTAACATTGAAGTTTTTGAAAATAAACGTAAAAATTATGGAAAACTATACTAATTACTGAAGACTAATGAAGATGAGCTCCGGACAAATGGATTTGCATAAAACTAAATTTATCAAGAAGGGTTTCTGAATTCGCCGCAAAAAAGAGACGTCACATTTTTTAAAGAAAACTTATTCGTGAAAAATGCTTGGCAAGTTCAACAATTTTGCTTCTGTTTTAACTTCAACTTGATCGATGAGTTAATAACACCGGATCATAATTCACTAAATTTCAGAGCGATGGTTGTGGCGCCGAACTCATTCATTTTGTGTAATAATTCTTGAAATTTACCCCATATCTCAGAGGAGCGCAGGACACGTTGAAGCCTCCCAGCGCAGCAGGCCGGGCCACTCCTATCATTACCGCCCACCTCAGCGCGCTCCGACCACCGCAGACCGACGTCCGAAGTTGGAGCGCAGCTGATAATTTACGTGAGGCTTTGCTTGATGAGGATGTAATTCCGCGCCATATTTATAGCGCTTGTAAAATGACGGAGGCCTCAATAAAGGCCGGCCTGCGAGGTGGACTTGCGACGGCCTGCGTGCGTTCCACAACATTTCTTGTAAAATTGGTCCGGCCATTCAGTGTAATGGCGCCGGAGTGTGGCGAATGGGCTCCAGGACAGAGTCGGTAGCAGAAGTTTGGCAGTACGCTGTGTAATGAGTTCGCCATTTTTGTAGGTAATATCCTTTGTTCCTGCGCTTGTACTTCGAAGTGAATAGCAGTGTGTAAGTGCGAGTCGTTACCTGCAGCGGCTGTCACTTAGTCCATGCACTCGCTGCATGCAATCAGTTCTGAACAAAGGTTTGACTGGCGCGGTTACGGCACCTGGGATCGTAACAAATCTTGTTGCGGCACACACTCCGGCACGCCAAGGACCCGAGCTGCCGTGCCGTGGGTCAGTTTAAGCGCACTTTTGATGGACGAGCTTCAGTTCAGGCGGGCCCAGCGCCAATTAATCATTTGCTAAAGACCGTAACTGTTCACCCGACGATGGCTTTCCATTTTTCTCTCGCCCGCAAGCTTCAAATAAGTGAACGACACCACACCTGTACTTGCCGCGGCGTATATCCTTGTCGGGAGCGCCGCAGTCGCGTGCCCTGATGGTGTTTGGCGGCGGCTGCTAGCGCTCGTGCGCTGCTCCCTCTGTTGTGCTGCTGCTGGCGGCCGTAGGTCATCTGAAGATTGGAGTCCTCTCAAAATTAAAGCATTGAAGCTGTTCGATGTTGCTCTAGTCTACTCAAAATTGAAGCATCGAAACTGTTCGATGTTGCTCTTCCCTTATAGTGAATATTATATTCTGTCCGAGCTCACCACTTGGCATACTGTATGATGCTCCAGTGTGAAAAATTGTCCAAAATCCCGATTGTCGACCTCATAGTTCTAGACGCAAAATAAATCAAACTGTTCATTTTACTTCTAACACCAATCCCTCACGCTCGTATCACTAGCTCCTATGTTCTTCTGCTCATATTTTCAATACGAGTGCGCACTAACGAGAGGGTTTTTCAGCAATGCGTCACATGAATTATGTTTTCTAAGTCAATTGTATTTAAATGCATCACAAAAATCTGACTACCGCAACGAAGAGGAACGCATTTTTTTCTCGTGCTTTTCTTCAAATCCTGTTTCAAGAATTATCATGGGTATTACGAAAACCATGTATAAATAGCAATTAAGGATCTAAATCATTTGTTTCAACAGTTCACATTGGTATTACAATAACCATGTATGAATGGCAATTAAGGGTCTCTATGCTAACGTATTTGAATGCGTTTTTCGCTTTCATTTCACTATATGTGCGCACTAATGAAAATGTTTTTCAAATGAGCGTCGCGAGGATCGTGTTCTCTTAGTTACTTATATTTAAATGCACTGTAAAAATCAGATTAGGCAAGGAAGGGAACTCATTCTTGTTGCTCTTTTCTGTCAATCATTTTTTGTCTCAAAATTTTACACAGGTGTCACGATACCAATGTGTTATTATCAGTTATGGATGTTAAGGTTAAGGTGTTTTAAAAACCAATGTATCGACATTTCATGTTTGTACTTTATTGGAAATAAATGTCTTTTCTTTTTTTTCTTTTTTTTCACATTGGGACAACTCAACAACTTGGAAGACAATTGTAATGAGTTGATGGGATTTTAAATTTAAATGCGTCCTATATTAATCACTCATTGGCATAATTTATTTCAGTAATCTGGGTGAGTGAGCACAAACTGCCCGCAGCGTGGTGCAAGCGTGGTGCAAGCTCGCCTTCTGAAGATATTTGTTGAATGTTTCCGTCATTGTCTCTTGCTTGAAGTTTTCCGGCTTTGGGCACTTGAGAAACAATAGCGTGATGCAAGTCAACATCTCATAGTTGAACAATGAATTAGGTTTTGGTGAAGCCAAGACATACGAGAGAGTGAAGTATTATATAAAATCATGAAGTAATTGAAGGAAAGCGCACGGCACGATATTAAAAAGATCGTATATTCGGTTTGTCTTAGAGTCAATTGCGAATTTAAAAAGCTTATATTCCCATTGATCATAGTGCCTAAAGAAACTGTTACTAGTATATCATTCATTTTTATAATAAAAATAACCTCAGTTATCTTGGCACTGGAGGCAGTTGATTCACGTGGCCGTCTTTAGCGCAAATATTCTGTGTGGAGAGCAGCAGTTTGACGCAGTTTGGCGCAGTTTGGAGTAGTTTGACGCAGTTTGACGCCGCGACACAGCAGGCTCGGCCGCTCTCAGAGATGTTGAGGTGACCTTCCCAAATGCGGACGTTGTTTCGCTGAACTACGCTGCGCGAGTCGACCTGTGAAAATCTGCGCAGACGCCAGTTAAGTTATTCGTCTGGACTACGCACAGCGAGCGCAGTGAAGACGTAATTACTGAAACACTCAATTTTCAGTTCCGCTTCAGTCACTCACTCACACTCACAAATGTATTTGAACATCGGCAACCAAAAAGACAGTAAATCATTTAATTTAACACATTTGAATCCCACACACACACACACACAGATGAGGAAGCAGTACCCTGTGGCTTGTTGCCGACGGCTGAGACTAGGTAAGAAGTCGGGCCGGCAACTTTTATGTATTCCGTTCATTCAGGCGGGCATGAGGGCGCGTGTAGTAGTAACTCCTGACGCCGTCAAACTTTACAAGGTGTCTTTTGCTGCCACACGGCCATACGTTGAGCTTTACTCCGCACATTTTTTGAAAAACGATTTTTTTTCGGGGGATTTTAAAGCTGTATCTTTTGTATTGACATTCCGTGAAATATTTGTGAAGTCTCATTCTTCACGTCTGTTGTAAATTGCAACTACGACAACGAGCTTGCTCAGTAAATTTTGATTCGACATCGTAATTTAATTTATGCATATTGAAGCAGGCAGAACATGCGAGGTGAGAGGACAGCGCCGCTGACAACGACGGAGCGTCGGCATCGAGAGGCGCCGAAAGAATAAATCTGCAGCAGCTCTCAGTAACGTACGAGCGCTTAAATTACCCATAAATGCAACAACTGCCTGCGCTTTGTTTTTCTCAGCCATAAAAGTGACATGTGAGAGGCGGCAGCAGGGTGCACGAAATATGAGGAGATGTACGTCTAAAGTTGACGGTGATGAGAACACCTCGCGTCCGTCGGCCATATGGCAACAGCTAGCTACCCTTCTCCTTCTGGCAACAGCCTCTTACAGGCGGTAACTGTAAGTAGTGGACTCGTCAACAAACAGTCAATAATCTAGAAGCGAGCGACTGTGAGATCTCGCGGTGCCTCACAATTCCACACATTAGCATTATTTGTCTGCTCATGGCAGCGAGGGGCGGCGAGCTTGTCGGCAGTTCTGACCACTGGCTTCGGCTCGCATCCCTGTGACATTTAAACAATTGACAATGCGGCATTGGAGGACATTCAAACAATTTTGAACCATTCAAGTAGTTTTAAACAATTTAAGCAACTTATTCACTTTCAGCGATGCATAAGTAGATTGTTTCTTAAGTCTTTTACAATGGTGAAATATGAGTATAGCTACCTGTGGGGCCAGGTAGAGCATGCTGGAGATGTAGAGGATGTAAAGTATGCAGAGCATGGATATCATGCCGGTCTTGCAGATTCTACAGAGTGTGTAGAGCAAGCGGAGCATCTACGAAGTGTAGGAAATAAAAGGCTCCACAGCATGCACGCACAGCATGCAGAGCACAAAATAAGAGGCTCCACAGCACGCACAGCATGCAGTGCACAAAATAAAGGGCTCCACAGCACGTACAGCATGCAGTGCACAAAATGAAAGGCTCCACAGCACGCACAGCATGTAGTGCACAAAATGAAGGGCCCCACAGCACGTACAGCATGCAGTGCACAAAATAAAGGGCCCCACAGCACGTACAGCATGCAGGGCACAAAATGAAAGGCCCCACAGCACGTACAGCATGCAGTGCACAAAATGAAAGGCTCCACAGCACGCACAGCATGCAGTGCACAAAATGAAGGGCTCCACAGCACGTACAGCATGCAGTGCACAAAATGAAAGGCTCCACAGCACGCACAGCATGCAGTGCACAAAATGAAGGGCCCCACAGCACGTACAGCATGCAGTGCACAAAATGAAAGGTTCCACAGCACGTACAGCATGCAGTGCACAAAATGAAGGGCTCCACAGCACGTACAGCATGCAGTGCACAAAATGAAGGGCCCCACAGCACGTACAGCATGCAGTGCACAAAATGAAAGGTTCCACAGCACGTACAGCATGCAGTGCACAAAATGAAAGGTTCCACAGCACGTACAGCATGCGGTGCACAAAATGAAGGGCTCCACAGCACGCATAGCATGCAGTGCAACCGACCGCTCCCTCTGACCGATCCTCTTCACCATCGCAGCTGAGACTCTGAACTGATGATGCAGAGTCGTATATAAAATAAATATACCACTGCTAAAACCTCTCAAATATTCCCCCACAGTTCTGCCTGTTTTATTTCTTTATCATACAAAATTTATGTAAATACACTTTCGTGATGACAAATGTGTGAATTTAATATATTGGATTTTTGTGAGAGTCAAAACACGTAATCCATTTTGAAGAATTTATATTTTACGCTACGCCACAGAGAGGTCGTGCCTCATTCTTTGTAGTCCTGCAGGTGCGTTTTGAAACTGTGAAGGAAAGTTCCCCTTTGTGTATTGTGCAGGAATATACATGTATGTAGACATGCGCAATACAAAGAATGAATCATGGAAGCGCTAGGTTCTCGAACTGAGAGAAGGATAAGAGAAATTTACTCTCACGGCAATTGAAAAATTGTCCTCCGGCATCACTTGGAGAGCTGTCCACCGTCCCAGCAGCCCACCGTCCCAGCTGCCCACCGTCTCAGCTACCCACCGTTCCAGCTGCCCACCGTTCCACGTGCCCACCGTCCCAGCTGCCCACCGTCCCAGCTGCCCACCGTCCCAGCTGCCCAACGTCCCAGCTGCCAACCGTCCCAGCTGCCCACCTCACGACGTGGCGTCCAGGAGAGAGTCGCAACAAAAGCTGCTGGGATGCAAAGCAAAATTTCCCGCACCGGCGCCCCTAAATGAAGTCCTTCGCTCGGTATATCTCAGGCCGCAACTGTCTGCTCTTCCTAAAAACAAGCGTCGTGTGCGATCCTCGATTCCAAACGTAACGAACGACTTCAAAAAACCAATGAGTATTCTGCTGAGCATTTGCAGCATGTTTTGAATGTTTAATTTCTCTCACTAGCGACATGCCTAGCATACAATTTATTTATATGAAAATAAAAGCTCGCCTTTAATCAACGCGATGTTGTTTGTGTGACGAGCTCCGTTGAAGAAAGTGTGCTGCCGCTCGGCGGCGTCGCAGATTTGAGGCTAGCAGTGTTGCCCGATGCAAAATGAGCTCTGCTATTGGTTTGTTGCCGTGACGTCACCATTGCCACACGGTCGACGGAAAAAAGACTGGTCTGACGCTACCTTGTTTCTTTCGGGGGGCAAAGCACTCGCCGAGTCTCGCGCGCGCAGCTGCGGTGAGAGACGGAGCGTCATTCCTCTTCGTTTTGTGGCTCAGTCGCAGGATGTGCGTTCATGAATAACGCGATCCCCGCCATCCTTCATGCGTCCGCTGCGCCGCCGCCGTATTGATACTTGTGATGCTTGTGGCGTAGTACTGGTACATGTTGGTACTTCCACTGCTTACGGTGGGATAGTGGTGCGTGTTGTACTTGTACTGCTTGGTGCGGCGTGGTACTGGTACGTGTTGTACTTGCTTGAGGCGTGATACTTGTACAATAAACATGTTGGTACTTCCACTGCTTACGGCGTGATACTGGTTCGTATTAGTACTAGGGGCGTGATACTGGTACATATTAGTACTTGCGGTGTGATACTGGTACATATTAGTACTTGCGGTGTGATACNGTACTGGTGCTGCTTCTGGTATTGGTGCTGCTGCAGGAACTGGTGCTGCTGCAGGTACTGGTGCTGCTGCAGGTACTGGTGCTGCTGCAGGTACTGGTGCTGCTGCTGGTACTGGTGCTGCTGCAGGTACTGGTGCAGCTCCTGGTTCTGGTGCACTCAGCACCGTGTGGTGCGTTAGTCTCGTAATGTCTCATATAAGCTTCTGAAGGCAGTGCAGGTGGTGCGGTTGAGCAAAAAGATGTTTGTGAGAGCATGTGTGCGAGGCTGGCAGTGAGGACATGCTTCCTTATTTAAAAAGCCTGAACCTTGAGCATTTTTTGCGCGACTCGAGCGCCGAGTGAAGCAACCGAGGCGGTGCAAGAAGGCGCGGTTGAGGCGCAGCGCCGTGGTTTTGTGCGGCGCACAGACACACAAGAAATGAAAGTGAGGGACGAGTTTCATGGCGCACAAGAAGCCCCACGTAAGAACTAAAGTGTTGGTGAGGCACAGCTTGCGGAGAGGCCAGGCTTGAGCGCTGCATGCAGCACCAGCGGCAGCACTTGAGAATAAATGCGACCAGCGGAGTGTTTGAAATCTGGCCGGACTTGTGACTGTAAGGCTTAGCTGTGACGTCCAACCCCGCAAGTGACGGTCAGAGATGCAAGTGAACATGATCAATAGTAGAGCGAACGTAAATGCAAGCAATGGATTGTTTGGATTCTGGGCTCTGGGCAGACTTGTTTTGGGTAGACTTAGATTCTGGGCAGACTGTGATTGCAGACCGTAATTCTCGTCAGAAGTACGACTTAGCTATGAAATCCAACCCCGTCAGTGATGGTCTTAGAAGAAAGTGAACCTGAACAACAGTTGAGCGGACATCATCTTGGATATAACGAGATGATGTAGGAATTGTTCTACTTAAATTGTCGGACATGAACTAACCTATCGCAAGTCTCGATTTGACAGCTCAAATTCGGGTGGTTTTGCATTACAGGGCATCAATTACGCGGCTCCTGAAAGCAGCATAATTTGCGTGCCACTCTCTGAGACGAGAACATTGAGTTGCTATCACGTCATAAACTGGAGGGATGTTGAAACATGATTTGAGATGCATACAATAGAACGTTGTGACACGGAGCATCAGTGAGCAGTTACAGCGCATGCGCAGACGAGGCACGCAGGGAAGCGGTGGCCCGCTCAACTCAATGCAGTTTGAGCTCGGCTCCTCGAGGAAGATTTGGTTGAGAATTATTCATACGGACGCCGACTAGCCGATCGTATTCCCAATTTTTGGAGTAACTGCATTGCAGACAACAGGGATGAATGGTCCATGCAAATGTAATTCCAAGAAGAGGTTTTTCTAAGCGCTGCAGCGGCGGTCTAAGCACACCTCCTCAGATCGCTGATTTACGGCGAGCGAAGCTGGCTGAAGGAACGCCTCCTGCTCCTCAGTATTCATGGCTTGCTTGACTCTCGGCTCCTCCATAATTTGCGTCTTTTACATGAAAATTTGCGCCCAATTTCCAATATATCGAGCAAGGAAGAACGACGTCAAACTCAACTCAGCGGTTACTGAGTTTGAGAACGTAAGACCTAGGTGTGGTAGCTCGCTTGTGTCGGGAGTGGAGATGTCATTCTCTTGCTCTGCAGGTCGGAACTGTTTAAGGCAAAATTATGTCTCGGTATAAGCTATGGCTTTGATACATTTGTCTACCTCTTTTCGTCTGTAGCTAGGCCAGGCTAAATCTTTGCAGACGGGAAACTGGAAAGGAAGTTTCACTCTTCACCATTACACTCTAAGTAGAACAATTTTCCATTCCATTCATCATTTTGCAGGATCGGTATGCTTAGTCTAATTCAAATGAAGTATAGTCTCAAAAAAGTGCACGTGCAATTAATCGCTTTTATCACTTCCACGTTACGAGAATGCAGAGAAATCTCAAGGGAGAAGCCTCACTAATCCCAATATTACCGGTGCCTCATACATGTGAGCTCAGCTGAGGGAGGGTCGACTGGAAGCTCATAAAATAATGCGCTGAATAAAGGAGCTGGCCGTGAGAGGGAGCGGCGGCTGCGCTGTCCTCACTTCAACAAAGTTTCCCTCACTTTTGACATGATGCTCTCAGCGCACGTCGCTCTCCCCTCGCGCCCCTCACTAATTGGCCGACGTCGCTTAGTTCTTTCCATAGCAACTGTCACGGGAGTGAGGGATGATCGAGCTGCGTGCGTCTCTCTCCCTCCAAATCGCGGATGGCTGTCCATTAGCTCAAGTGTTGCAAGGGAACACAATCTCTGGCCGACATAATTCACGGCGTCAGGAAGTTGTGGAGTCCAGCGCGACGTGAAGGCACTTGGCGCGATGTCTTACTCCAGGTAAACGGAGGGCAGAACTTAAAGCTGTACATTGTGCGCCTCTTAATTACAGGCAGAGTGGCGGTGCAGAGCTGACTGTCCACACAGCGCAGAGCTGACTGTCCACACAGCGCAGAGCTGAATGTCTACACAGCACAGAGCAGACTGTCTACGCAGCGCAGAGCTGACTGTCCACACAGCGCAGAGCTGAATGTCTACACAGCACAGAGCAGGCTGTCTACACAGCGCAGAGCTGACTGTCCACA
>JACJUY010017465.1:0-10250 GCA_014220935.1 Platorchestia sp. MABIK | reverse complement strand
TTCACATCGTAAGTCACTGTACTGATAGACAATATTTAAAAAAATACACAAATGCTCAAAAAAACATTAGAGCACTTTTAAATAGAAGCGAACATGCGAGCCGAAAATTTAATAAAATGATTCGGTCGCCTCTCGCATATTTGGTCATTTTTCGGGCTTCTAGAGTTGCCTTATTTAGCCTGTCAGAAATTCACCGGCGCGAACAGGTTCTAAAGAGGATGAGCTCTCACATCTTGAGACATTATTTAGAGACAAGGAAAATTTTCGCTACAGTATGCTCTCGCAGTTCATCAAAAATTTAAATTTTATTTCACGCTCGTTAACTGTTGCAAGTAAAGCAACTTGAAATTAATTTATTTGTGGGATCAGAAGAGAAATTTCCGATATTTTGTTGCTAGTATGTAAAGTAAACAATTTATTCTAATAATTTTACCCTAACTCCTAGCGTTAATAAAGAACACCATTTTCTTATTCCTATTTTTGCTTTGTTGTGGTAGTAAATGGGTCATTTTTTTTCTCCAGTTAATATGCTCCAACTTCTTTCCCTAAACTGCACTTCTCCAAGTAAATTATCTATTCCTAATTTTCCTTATTCGCATTGACAAAAACATTGAGGCAAGATTAACAGTTCGGAAACTCTTCAAATGCAAAATAAGTGATGTGTATAATACATGCGGTGGAGAGAAATATAACTTCTAAGCTTCGTGCAGAGAGATCCCGCGCTTCAATGCCTCAGTGATCGTTTTTAAGCCGGATTTGTTTCCAGCATTTGTAGACCTGAATTTGAACACAGATCAACACGCTTCTAACGCGCTGGAAACTAGTCTGATTGAGGAGAGCCCCAGCGACGTCTTTTGCAATCTTGTGCACTATTGCTCCGTTGGTGTTTCTAATTTTGAGAACGTGTACGCGTTTCAGAACTTATACTATTTCTGAGCTTCATCGCTGCTTTGAATACGTTTGGAGCAGTGCATCGAATATATTCAGAATGTTGATATTTTTCGGACTCATGCCACCTCATCAGATTTTTTTTGCCTGCACTTTACCAAATATGCGACTGATGAAAGAGTTGGGCAGTTTACATATTAGAAAATGTGGCCTGGGTTGACAATGTTTTCTAAAATCATTTTAAAGCAGTTGATGAATGCGATAAAAAAATGTAATTTTCAAACCATTATATAGCGTATGATTGCCTTATTTTTATTTTTTCGAAGTAAGGACTCACTTTCTTGATTTTTCAATCACAGAGGGTTGTGTAATCGTGTTTATGTCGTATAAGACTTGAGAGTTACACAAACCCCAAGCCTTATTGAAACTGTGAGGAACTGTGAGGGCTGAAGAATTTTGTAGAATTTTGCGAATCACAAGCAATTGCACTCATTTTTCACTAGGCTAACTTTCGTTTTGATCACTTCCATTTAAATTGATGAATCAAAAGTTTTCAAGGTTATGGGTAATTTTCTCCTAGCGTCTAAAAGTCATGAGAAATGTTTCAAAGCAGAAAGTTAAATCAGTCTTTCGTCACGAAAAAAGTTGTCTAACTTTTACCCTCACATAAATTTCAGTTTTGAATTTCAGGGTCATCGAATATGGCATGTAACTTTTACAGTTAAATTATCCTGTAGAACCTTTGAGGAGCAAGCGACTGTTGCTTATTTGATAAATACAAAATGCGAAATTCTGAGCTGAAAAAATGATAGTCCTTCATCTTGCTAGAAAATATCATTTATGTTCATTTTTTACGGGATCATGTTTTTTCCGGCTCACTACTGTTTTTTAACGCTTATTACTATTTCCATCAAGTTCATTGTTGTTTCATGAACTGTTTTTAATCTTTCTCTTTCTATGAGCAGGGAATCTTGTGTCGGGACACACGTGTGCGAAGATTTCCTTTGAGTCCTTTGGAAATGGTGTCTTTCTTATTTCTTATTTAAAATTTTACTCTTTGTAATTAAAGAGACTTAAGGTAACTCTCAGCTCAAAGTAATTCAAACCCTGTTCATGCAATATTTTTGCGTGATGCGCACTCGGAAGGTGTAGTAAATCAAAACAATATCTTAGGACTGAAAAGAATAACTCTCGTCCTAGAGCTATGCGATGAAGTCTGATACTCAAAATTCAAAATTATGTCTGCTTATTTTTCGGTGAATGTAAGATTCACAGTCGACCTTAATATGCTTTTGTGGAGCACCCTCATTTTTAAGCAGATACCCATCTATCTTAAAGCTATGTGGCGATGAAGTTAAGCACCCAAAATCAGACACACGCTCATTTATTTTTTGGTGAATACAAGATTCGCAGGCGACGTTAATTTGTTTTTGTGCGGTACCCATGTTACCCAAGCAGACACCCAGGAGCGTAATACAGGGAATGGCTTGCGAGGATCTCTTCGATCGATGAGAGGAGCTCTTGGGCTGATTGCGTAGACCGCAGAACGACACCTGATGTCACTGCACCTTCGAATGTGTCATATCTGTTCCGCTCACAAGATCTCTATATAACATGTTTCTTCGAAAAAAAGGTCTATGATTGAGTAATCTATTTTAGAAGATTATGCCATGCTATCAGAAGATACTCTTCTTATTTTCTACCTGCAAAGTATGAGTCATAAAAAATGTTGGATGGTGAAGAATAGTATGCGCAATCTCGCTTTGAGTCCCGACATGAGTTTCCCCTTGCAATGAAGACGCGGACGCTGTTCTCGTTAATTTCATGATATTTCTGTACAAGAACATCGTTGGTATTTCTAATTTTGAAAACCGGTATGCGTTGTTGAAATTCTCATTATTTCTGCCCTCCTTTACTGATTCGAAGCAGATCAAGGTACGAAAAAACCTTTTGAGTAATAATTACTAATTTTGCAGCACGTAAATGACGTTACGTTTTAAGTGAGGTATTATTTCGTTAACGAAAATTATTAGGTACGCCCTTTATAAGACTCTAAACATTTATTATGGATACAAAGCTCATCGTATGCATGAGATAAGAGAAAATAATGTAATCTACTTTAAGGTAAAACTATTTCTAGTGCTGTATTTGATTCACTGCAAGCTAAACTCACCCGCAATTTACCTCATTATCTTTCCTATACATCTTATATGTGACTTATGGAGGTTCTAATACATTGTACACCAACTCACAAATTGTTCCTCCTCTGTTTATAAGCTTGCACAACAGTTCACGGCTTCATACTGCCTTAACTTTGTTTAACAACGCCAACAATGGTAGGCGTCTGCGACGGTTTGATTGTTCATTTGTTCAAATGACTTTTTTGCTATTCTCTAAAATTGTAATCAATCATAGTGTAAATGAGGCATTTATTTTCTATTTTTATTGCTTTTTTTCCTAAATAGGAACAATCTTTCTCAATTTACAGCCCACGCTGGATTATAGAATCATGCTTAGACACAACGACCAGTTGATTTTTACCCCCAAACTTTCAACGAAATTTGAGAAAAGGAAAATTCTTTGAGTCTACTTAGGTGTCAAGACCGAACTTACTCATTTTTTCTAGTCTAAATAATGATGCGTTTCTGCAGTCTAGAGCGTGCAACTTGCAGCACGTTTATAACTTCCAATGGGATTTACACTGTGTTCGTACCTGTTTGGTTAACCTTCATTATTAAACCAAATTCTTGAATGTTTTTGTCTCATTTACTATATTTCCGAAAAAGTATTTCCGGCTGATTGACTAATTCATTAAACTATCCATCAAATTAAAAAGAAAATGTTGAATTTAATTAAATTAAAAAAAATGTAAATTATTTCCATGCATTTCAGGGTTCAGCATTAATTGATCCCAAATGAATATTCTGCCTTTATCATTTAGTTCTATAGGGGACCATCTTAGTCGTGGATTTGTTATGACATTCTTAAAATTCACATGCTTCTGAGAAAAATATTCTGCTCGTTAAAAATTCAGGTAAAAGCTGGTGGGCACGATGATGTACTTTCGTCCATTGTGAACATGACCGAAAGGTGATTTTTACATGGCGACCGCAATATGTCACTTGGCGTAGGCGATATGTTGAGCCGAATGTTCTTCGATGAATTTTTGAAGCTAGTAATGAGTGGCGTGAGAATTTATTGCTCTATTCGTTCCTACAATGTGAATTGAAAAGTAGCCAAGCCTTGATAGGAATAAACGTTCATCAAGGACGCACAGCTGTAGGAAATGCCACAGGGAGAGAAAAATTGTAAAGTGAAATTGTTTGCAAGCTTAACACGTTGGCTACGTTTGCGTGGTTGCTGCATTTAGTTTTGTTCGGTAATAAGTAGCGGAGTTGGAAAGCCGACTTTACTGCTCGAATACTTTCAATTATTTCTAATAAATGTGAAAAATGTAGTAGCACGATTACATTTCACTTCGTAAGCTAAAATCTGTTGTAAAAAAGGGAGGAAAATAATTAAAATGCTGTTCAATAATACGGGTAAGTAAATGAAAAATTTACCTAGTGTTACACATACGCCCGAATACGTTGTCACCGTGTAAAAAATGATAAGAAAGATATAGTGGAACATGCGTCTTTCGTAATCGTCATAAGTGAACATAAACCGAATTAGACTGAAATTGGAAAAAATGAAACGATTCTCGCCAAGTTGTGCGAGCGACTGACAGCATATGCAAGGAAACAAACGCTGGGTGTTCCAAAGCTGGAAAAGAATTCTTGTCCTTCGTGACGAATTGGATGGCCTAGAAAATTACGTTTGCCCTAAAGGTAAGCCATAAGTGTCGCTATGGCTAGATCTTACATTAGGATCTTACGTCTGACAGATCTGGCAGATGTATCATGATTACCAAGCCCACTGACCTGGGATGAATAAAAGTGTTTTCTTTGCTTGGTTTGCATCAAGGAACTGTGCTTGATTTTTTGTTCCTGCAGTTTCCACTCATACTCGGTGTTTTAATTTGTAAATTTCTTCCTTTGACTGACAACTATTTTTTCGGTTCAGAAAATCAACCAGGATCCCAGAGCGTGAAGTTTAATTTTCGCAGTGCTGTAAGTTTTATAAATTGTATTTCAGATTTTAAGTTCTGACTTGCGAGGATGGATTATTTCATTTTCGTGTACATTTACTGCACTCTCCTCGTCCAAAAGGCTTCCGGGATAACATTTTCACAACTCTGTTCCTTCGTTCCACGTTGAATTCCATAAAAATTCTCCTGTTGACCTCGAATTGGACGGTTTTTAAGCGTTAAGTTAATTAAAGCAGTTTTATACAAACCTTTACTGGAGAGACACACCTTAAATTCACTAACGGTGACATTATCGATGCAAGACAAGGTTCAGCGTCTGTTTTGAGCAGTTGCATCCTATCACCTCCACGATTGTTCCCTTCTTTGTTCAAATTCTGATTGTTAATTTTTTCATGTAACTAAAAATCTGGCAACGATTCATGCAAAAAATCTTTCTTACGAATTCAGTTCAATGCAACAGGTTATACGAGACAAATGACAGTGTTCTAAGATGGTGTGGGTATGTGGCTAAATAAATGTATTTCTTGCTGCAATAAGAAGTCCGCTAGGACTGGAGTAAATGAGCAGCAGTTTTCACAACCTGACGCTGAATAAAAAGTGGCTTCGGTTAGACAAATGGGGACTTGCTTCTAAAGAAATCCAGTGCATGATTCTAGCATTTATGCTGCCACGCTCCAATGTTAGGGCGTGCATAGAAAAATAGCAGCCCAAAGTGCCTTTTCCAGCAGCTAACACCTGTCTCCTTCTATGCTGTTCATTTTTCAAGTAAGATACAACTAAAGTTCTCATCTTGATCATCGATAATGTTACTTGACTGAAGATTGATCATCTCTACCACGTCGAGAAGGACGTCATTACGCTCATGTATGCTGTCGAATATTGTGTTGGATTGGGAGAACATACTGAATCAGGCGAGCAGATACAGTAGTTTAGCCCAGGCGTGAGGCATAATTCATGTTCTATTCCGTGTAAGAACTCATGCATCTCTCCCGACAATGACCTAGTCATCAACTCAAGGCTGGAGAGCGTAGTCTGTCCAAGGGCGATTCTCGTTAAATAATTTTGCCAATCGTGAAGGTGTTCGATCATTAAATGGAAGTGTTCATTCGGATGTATCTTACCTTTGAGAAAAACTCTCTGTGAAACATTCTCAGTTTTTCCGGGAAGAACCAACAATGCTTCTTGCTAATGCACGTTTTTGAGTGTTGTTATGTTGTGTAGATGTTACTATCGATTTTCACCTTTCAACGGCTTCCGGGTAAAAAGCCTGTGTACCATGCAACCAACCAAACTTCACAGGTATCGTTGCTGTCTCTAATTTCATTTTTTTGACCTTTGCTATTTTTCCCTAATATGATGTATGATATGATAATAGTAAATGTTGGTGACTGCCATTCGAAGACTAAGTTTTAGATCCCTTTCATTCTACTTGAGCAAGACTTTCTACTGATATTCAATCTGATGGTTTCCTCAGTTAGAGCGTTTTAATCAGTGAGGAACTAATTTAATCTCAATGAAACCTCGCGGATGCAAATATGTATACAATTTACACACTGCAAATGCACTTTTGAAGACTTTTGCCTCTAAGGAAAATATTGATGTAGCACATACAAGTAAATATCAAAATTAAATGAGCATGGTAAAACGATGGATGAAATATGCACGAAATTGAACGGTCGACAAAATTGTCCGAATAAGCCATTCTCAGTTTGAAATGTCTACCAAATTTTTCAAATCGGGCAAAAACCTTGCTGGAAATGTTTTGAGACTTAGAAAATAGTTTTTAATTATTTAATAAGCAATTTCAGAATTACCACTTCATTCCCAGTTGATTTTTATTTACATTTGAAGTCAAGAATCTGAAAAAATTAATATCCACATGACCTAAATTAGCGCAATAAATTATCTTTGCCCTGTGAGCAGGCAGACTCTCTATCTCTGGTAGTGTTCTAGTGTGTTCAAATTGTTCTATTCGCGATTGAGTGCAATTAAGTTCTATTTATTGTCGAGTGTCGTGCCAAGGGGTGGGAAATCGCTGTAGGTCTTTTCGTTTGATGTTGTGTAATGAAGCAGGAAATCCAATGCTGACATGGCATGGTTCATTCAGGTTCGTGCTGACCGTGTGTTGTGGTTGGGACGCTCTTGCTGACCGTGTGTTGTGGTTGAGACACTCGTGCTGACCGAGTGTTGTGGTTGGGACGCTCTTGCTGACCGTGTGTTGTGGTTGAGACACTCGNATTTTCCTATACCAAGAATGTAGAACTGATGTCAACATGAGTTGGAGTCAGCACCGAGACCAACTTTTGTGAGAGTCAAGCGCTGATGTCTCCTTGCGTAAGAAGGCTAGTGCACACATCTGCAAGTGCTGGAAGTCTAGTATTCACGTTTAACGAAAGTCTAGCGCTGATGTTTACCAAGAACCAAGTACTGACGTCTATTTGATTCGAGGGTCTAGTACTGACGTCTGCTTTTGCGAAAGTCGAACGCGGACACCAATTTGATCCTAGAGTCTAGTGCTGATTTCCTGGAGTGCAGCGCCGGTGCCGTTGCCGGCGCGTCGGCGTCCACAATGGCGCGACACTCCCTCTATTTGCTTTCAATTATTCGGCCTGGACTTTGGCTGAGCTCCTGTGATCGTTATTCTGATTTGCTGTAATTGACTTCACTGTTTCAGAATCTCATTACAGGTAGTTTTTGCCGTATTTTTGGAGTGGAATTTGCCAGAATTTGGGAAAGGATGTTCTTTAGAGGATCTCAATGTAATCTACCGGAGTTTCTGAGTTTCCGTTTTTCACTTTGCTGAACGTTAGTACGTAGGCTCATATAGGAATAATATTGATCTGTTTTACCAGGCAATAATTGGTTTTCTTTACGTGGCTCTCAATATGAAAAAAATCTTTATCAATAAGATAACTCAATAACTTTATCTCCGTTATAATGTTCTGATCATTCGTTGCTGTTATGTAATTTTCTGTGCTCTCTTGACTGCTTATGTTTGTATAAACCCTTTTTTATTCTCGGATCTTTATATTAATTTGTTCGGCGTCTCTCCGTCCGGTATCACCTTGAAAAATTACAGACATTAGTAAGCATCGAATGAATTGTTCTCAGGCATTGCGTTGATGGATATGATTGTAGCACTTTTCAATTACAGCAGCCTTCTTGTTAAATTCTCCCATCTAATTAAACTGTTTATGGCCTTTTGTTCTACAGTTTGCAACTGGTCTTCTGCAGCGCTTAAATGGACAAATAAAATGATTTTTTTGTCGTTCATCTGTCTATTTTGAACTCGGAGTATAAAATCACAAATTAAAATTACAGAATTTGGTAAACCCTTAATCAAATGAAGAACTTTTCTCTTGCACAGTTGGAACATTGAATTTTTCAAGAACCATCTCCGTCAGGTTGTTTCATTAGATGAATCGAGCTCATCTACGGTCGTGGAATATTTCTTGAGCTACGGTCGAGGTTCAACAAAATATTCCGTATTACGCAACATAGTTCTGGCATACTTCTGCCTCTGCCGGTGCTTGCTAAATGAGAAAAGTGGATGTTTTAGACCTCGGATGAAGGGTCTGGTACTTTCCCAAGTAATTTTCTCGGAAAACTTGTTATGAAATATAACATTACTTTGATCAAGTTGCTGCCGCGACTTTCTTTTCATGCTCACCAACTTTTCGAGTATGTTTTAGGAGTCGAGTCGTGTTTTTCAAATCGTATAACTTCGTGTAACTTGCTTGATTTCCTTTACTGCACTGGCAGTGAGAACATTATTGGACATTACCCATGGGTTTTTCATAAACAGTTTATTGCAGAAAAATTTATTTTACTTCCACCCAAAATTGTCGTCATCACTTTGAAATTATTCAAATCATTATGAGTTGATTTGCTTCAGCTTTTTGGTCTGAACTTTGGGTCTTTGTTCAGGCCTAATGCTGCTCCATCCCATAATATGAATGAATTAAATGCGTTTTGTTTCGATTGTAGGAGAATTTCTTATTTGATGACTTCGGTTGCATGCGATGGATGTAAAGAACCATGGATGAAAGTGAAGGAGCATGTACATGACAGATTATTTTTCTTTATGCTCAGTAAAATATCAAGCATGTCAGCGAGATTGAGGGTCTCTACACATGTCACTAATCTTACAGATATCATTGAACACTACAAAGCCACAAATGATTAGTTGTACTCCTTTTTACGACTAAAACGATGTTTTTACATAAATAATACATGCTACGTAATATTTATCAAATCGCGCCATTCTGTACGCATTAAACAGATAAGGTTCGTTCTAGAAGCTATCGGTTCTATCAAAGTTTCTGAATTTGAAATCGTTTGCCCACTCGTCTGACTCATCGCAGTAATGACATCATGAAAAATGATTTTTTAGATGAATTCTCGTTTTAAAATAACACTCAAATTCAATAATAAGTGCGTGGTACAAATTATCTAAGAATATTGTATTACAATTTACTTTCAGAATCATAAAATAATTGTAAACCGCAATTTATTCAAAGCCTGATTGCTGCACCAAGTTTTAAAAATTATTCGTCCTAAATTTCCTTTTTTATTACATTTATATATTGTGCCCACCAGGTTCGATGCTTTTCAAGTTTATTTGCAAATTGAATACTTTTAATTTAAATTAAAAATGGAAATGCTAAATATTTTTCACTTTTAAAACAAATGTTTGATATACAAAAAAATATCTGGCTTGGTCGTGACCTCAATAATTCTTGCAGTCAATTCTTGGATGGCAATTAGCCTCTTCCGAGAATTAGAAAATTGCTGAAGCTGAACGTAGATAAATCGGCTCTCACAGAGAAATTGTAATGTGAATCGAGGTGAACATTTCCCGTGTGTTTTCAGAAGCTATCGTATATTTACTGCGGCTCAAAGTTGAAGCATTGTTGAACCTTTGAAAGAAGTTGTGCATGCTCCGATATACCAAACGTGAAAATTTTGAAATTCTGAAATTGCGACGTGTGTTAACAAAATATCGAATCATTCATTTTTCCATGAATCTCTTTAAAATCACCCTCTAAGTTCCATTCTCAGGTTCGGCTTTATATTGTAGTGCCCTACCTTATTTATCTCTCAAATCCGAATTCTAATCTTTTTGTGCTCAGAAATTGTTAATGCATCTCAATGTAAATTTAATCAATAAAAAGTTCCAAATTCTCCTCCGCGTATCACCAATAGTGATGTACCGATACCATTTTTTTGGCCGATACCGATACCGATACCGATACCCATTTTTGGCCGATAC
>JACJUY010017464.1:0-12035 GCA_014220935.1 Platorchestia sp. MABIK | reverse complement strand
ATTTTCCAAATAAGGTATTGCCCCAATGTTCATTTTGAATATCCCGTCAATATTGAGACTGTATATTGGCTCAAAATTAGGTCAATAAATTTTGCTACCTGGATTTTGACGTCTAGCAGTCTCCCATTTCCTAAGTCTATTCCACGAACACTACGAAGCCGTGGCCGAGTAGTAAAGAACACGCCCCTCCGAGAAGGTGTCGGCAGCTCGAATCCCGGCGCTGCACGGAGATTTTTCCCCGTTGGATAATGGGAGAACTAAACCACAATACCCCACCCAACCCAGGTGCATGCGTGAAATGGGTGCCGGCATGACCTAGTGTTAGTTAGCGTCATAGTGTTGGCCATAAGGCGTTCGAACAATCAACGTATAAGTTTATCTGTATCAGGCTAGATTGATTGGAATAATGCATCCTTTGACGACGCCAACATTTTACCGCTCGGCTTCACTCATTATTGATCTCTTACTTTTCTGAACTGTTTGCACTCATTCAGGAAGTATAGCATTTCCGTTGAAGACAATCGGGGGAAAAGATGAACAATGAATATCTTAAGGTAGATACTTTAGGTGGATGCAGTCATCACGTCCATACTTTTCATAGGGTAAGTTGCAGTTCCTAAGCGACGATCAATTGAGTTATTTTTGAACGAAGTTTGTTACGTTAACGTGGTCTAAATGCAGTCACAGCCATATAAACTAGAAATGTTCCCTTGAAAGTTCTTCATGGTTATCGTGGATGCAAAAGATAAATAAAAGTTATAAAATCAACATTAATTCTTACTTTTTTCAATCCAAGGACGGAAAATTCTCCAGCTGTGGAATTTTCACAGTGCTTCAAAGCAGCTTCCTGTCTGCACTGTGTGTAGTTCCAAGAAGCTAGACATCAAAATAACCTCATACAATTGCCGTTCGACAGTCCGGACGTTCTCCTCGCTTGTGCTTACCGAGAACTTTTTCAGCTGATTTGGTGGCCTCGAACAAACAGCATAAACCATCAGAATGCATAAGCGAGATACATCAATTTCTAAAACTTGAAGATTCTCAAGCGTATGCAGATATTGTGCCAAAAGTAATTGTTCATACCATGATATTTCGCGCAGACAAAGAGTCTCAAGAATCTTGTATTCCGTAGAGATGGCTTTGGGAAAGTCATACATTCCACACAGCGAATTACGCGCTCTAAATTTTGGATGCAAATTTGGGTTGGTAAGTTCCCTTGTTTCCAGATGCCGTATTTTTGGGCATTTCAATCCAATCATTATCATAGAATCTCGGTAATAAATTGCGGGTCCCTCGAGAATGAGGTGGGTGAGGTTTGTACAATCGGACACTATGTTTAAAAACTTTTGTGTGACCCACACACATTTCATTCTCTTGATGAAGAATTTCCTCTCCTGTATAGCCGTCATATGTTCAACGAATTTATCTTTCTGAATATGGTCGAAGTTCACTCTCCTCCACAGGCTTGGGTGATCACCTACTCTTCTCAACTGTTCACACGTTTTCTGGACGTTCAGTAGATCCGTTGTAGGTAACCGAGAGAAAATTTCAATTAGGATATCGAAGGGTAAGTCCTAAAGGTTGATGCAGTCATCATGTTCACGGTTTTGATAACTGAAGGCTGTGGTTCGTGGTGTCGAAGGCATCTGAAAATGAATGAAAAATAGTTAATTAACGGGCACCCCGTTTACAAAAAAATTCTAGTAAAGAGAAATCATTAAACATCTGAGCATCGTCTTGACTGGCTGTAGGCAAAATTCAATATCACTTCATAGAATGTTGTTAACTGGTTAATACCCTCAAATTTCTACGTGCTGGAAAAAATTTACGATTTTTTTAGGAAAATTTCAGCTCCATAGTATCGTGATTTACAAGCAAGCATTCTCGGCGACCATTTACACCTTCAGTGTGAGTGAGTTCATTGGTTTGTTCAAAAATAGGAGAACATATGGTCTCCCCTAAGCGGCAAATTTAACTTTAAGCTCAAAAGTTAAAACTTGAACAGAAGTTTCCACTGAATGCAAGAAATTAGAATAGAAACTGCACGGCTTAACCAAAGAAATTTGCGTCTAGAAAAATGTTTTTCATCTATTTTAATCGCATAACACGTTAGACAGTCCACTTGCTTAATCACTCATGAAAAGTGTTCCAAGTTTAATTGATTTGTTTCAAGTGCGAAATCTGGGTGTGATGTAACGGATAGGTAAAAATGATGACCAGCGGATCATCTTTAAAGTTATAAGAAGAAGATGCTAAGGATAGTTCACAAAAGTGAATAATTTCTAGGAGTATCAACAATAATGCGAGGTGTGTGTGTATCACAGCGATATGGAAAATGATGATTCTACTATGTATTTCACATTCGTGAGAACCTCTGCAGATACTACGATTTTGATTCCGAGACAAGCGATATTTTTAGAGGTCACTCAACAAAAACAACATTCATGAAATTCCACAAATGAAAAAGAACAAAAAAAAAACTGTTATGGTGATTTGAATGAGGTCACTACGTAAGATGTTATCCAGCAGATTGGGCTTAAAAAGTTTCAATTAAATAAGACTTTCGTTGTTGTATGTGTGCCTTTGTATTACATCAGTTATATGAATGCCACACCGAGGGTGGTTGAGAGCCTCAAGAAGAATTTGAAACATTATGAATTTGACCTAAATTTGGAATACCCCTGAAGCGAACGAAGAAATTAATTATGATTTTCCAATGGTATGCATTGACGAAATACACGCTCATTAACAACGTAGAAAAGGTTTAACAAATTACATTGCAAACATTGTTACTAAATTATAAAAGATGGATTAGGATGATCACATGCGCTGAAAAAAGGCGATTGTGTTCACTGTTCCCTTTACCAAGTTTTACTACCTGAAGATGATGTTCGTGCATCGAAATGTTGCTTTTTATAAATAGAGAGTGATATCGAGTTTTGTAGCAAGTGTCTTAGCAAATAAGATAAGCAATTTTATTCATTTTTAACGCGTGATGAACTGGAGAAATTTCGTAAGGTTTAGAAATTTGAAAAGAAGCAATTGATTATTATTAAAAAGTCGGCGAGCTTTATGTCCAGTCAGTAAAATTTATATTTCACTTTCATACAGAGAAACTTGATCACCTGTTCATGGCCGTAATTATGGCCGACACCGCGCTGTTGCAAGAACAGTTGTTTGTGACATTTGTGTCGAGCTAAAGAGATGTGATGGCAATGTTGCTCCTATGGCCAAGTGAAAAAATATGATCAACGCTATGATGCTGTACAATTACCAGAACTCGTGAGGAATGTTCAAAATATTTTCGATCAGAACCTCGGAATATCGATGATGTCCATTTTCAATGAGCTCTAGTATCAGATGGGACTATCAGAACTGGAATTCATCAAAACATTCCATACACTGAGAGAAATTTTGTCCCAAA
Source organism: Platorchestia sp. MABIK (assembly GCA_014220935.1). Classification (NCBI taxonomy): domain Eukaryota; kingdom Metazoa; phylum Arthropoda; class Malacostraca; order Amphipoda; family Talitridae; genus Platorchestia; species Platorchestia sp. MABIK. Next base: position 8,611 of record JACJUY010017464.1, on the reverse strand, counting down.
AAAGAGACACTTTTGTGTGTCCTGATCTTACACGACACACTTACCCAATTGAAAATCAAGGACGTATCGCCGATGTGTTATGGCCGAGCAAGGGAGAACCTAAGGGACNGATATCAGGTTGATATTGGTAAAACATATTATCCCGATAATGATATTTTCAGTAACCCAATATCAGCTAATTATTGTGTCACTATTGACTTGAAATCTAGGTGTTTCCTTAAACAACACTTTGGCTCAATAATTAATTTCTAATATCACATCATTATTCAGAAGTGTTCAAAGACGAGAAATATATATAATTCTGATAACTATGTTATCTGATGTACAATTGTACATACCTACACACCTACAAGACTATGAATTAAACTGCATTCAAAATTTATCTAAAATCCATGATTCCATGATTACAAACCTTTTTGGCATCGTAGAGAAGAAGTCCAAATTTACATGCGGTTTTATCCCGTTTCCCCTGAAAAGTAATCGTGTCCCCCCAAGATGTATCATTTTAGCTCAAAAATGCGCATAAGTGATGTATTTCAAATTAGTTAACTAGATAATTATATTAATGCGTACTGAAAAAATTACTCCCAACGATGATGGCAAAAGTGGTAGCCGCTCGTTTAGTGGCGACACTAATTCGGTTCATTGCAAGCAAAAATAAGAACACGGTTACATAGTCTACATTAAATTAAAAACACGTAGGTAATCGAGTTCCCAGTATTTCGTTCTTGAATGAAACTGCGTTCTTGCTATTTTAAAAGAGTGAGGGACCGGTTTTGCTCACGACTAATAGTAAGTACGAGACATCTTGGTATTAATGAGGGTTTCAGGACAGCCCAAATCCTTCATTGTGGCACGAATGCTAATGTTCAAGAGCAGCCAATTTAGGTATTAATTACATTAAGTTCAGGTAATAAAAAACTGAGGTACATACCGGATTAAAGGTGATTGTATATACAGCTGAAATATATTGAAAAATTATGACTGCTTCAAAAATATATACGGGCTTGTTTCAAAATTTATTAAGGTCATACTAACACCAATGTGCGTGAAAATATATTGATCACTGATTTGAAAAAATACATTTCAATTACAATTTGAATTAAAACTATAATACTTGAACTAAAAAAAATTTAATAACTAAAATTAAGAAATCCAATAAATATGACACTATAAAATGAGCACCCAGCAATGGTGAAATTTGAAATCAAAAGCCAAAAGAACACAAATTGAAAAATGTAATTTCTTTCATAGTTTCATCATTTCTTCAAATTTTAAAGTTTGATGTCGAACCCTAACATATTGTTCGATTGTGCTGATTTTTGCACACCTTGTTTTATGGCATTTTCTAAGTTTTTTATATCCTGCTCATTATCATTTCACGAATCAAAACTGGATTGACAATTTTCACCTCCCTATTATGTATGTATATCTAGGTAGTATTTAGCTACTAGTAAGCTAGGCTAAAATGTAAGTATCCACACATTAACAGTTATAATGGTGATATAAAAATAATGTTGACATAAAAGTATTGGACTTATATACATATTTGTACCTATAATGTTATATAAACCTGAATGGTAAGTTGCCCTGTTAAAGGAGACCAATTCAAAAAATTGTTTTAGTTCGAACTTAATCTGAAGCTACACTGACAGTATTACAAAATAAAAATACTTTCAGTGTAGCTTCAGATTAAGTTCGAACTAAAAAAAGTTGTGAATTGGTCTCCTTTAACAGGGCAACTTACCATTCAGGCTTATATAACATTCTAAGTACAAATATGCATATAAGTCCAATACTTTTATGTCACCATTATTTTTAGATCACCATTATAACTGTTAATGTGTGGACACTCTAATATCAGCCTAGCTTACTAGTAGCTAAATACTACCTAGATATACACACATAATAGGGAGGTACAAATGGTCAAACCAGTTTTGATTCGTGAAATGATTATGAGCAGGATATAAAAAACTTAGGAAATGCCATAAAAACAAGGTGTGCAAAATATCAGCACAATCGAACAATATGTTAGGGTTCGACATCACCCTTTAAAATTCGAAGAAATGATGATAATATGAAAGAAATTACATTTTTCAATTTGTGTTCTTTTGGCTTTTGATTTCAAATTTCACCATAGCTGGGTGCTCATTTTATAGTGTCATATTTATTGGATTTCTTAATCACATTCCCAGACACATATATCTAATTGAAGCGCATATACACTAAATACTGATAAAAAAGTATATGAAAAACGTATTTTCCCATGTTACTGCTATCTACTTTTCTTTTAAAAATTTACCAGCAGGATGTTTATTTTAATGTATAAAGGTTATATTTTCACACATTCAGTTCTTCTGTATTACCGTTAACACTTGTTTTTGGGAACGATGGAAACAACTATATAAAGTAAAACCTTTAGACTTCAAATTCAATATCCTGCTTGAGTAAAATTTTGAAAGGAAAGTGGAAAGAACAATGAGAAAATACTGTTGTCATATTTTTTCGTTTTTTATCACATGCTTATGTGGAACGTGAGATATGTTTCTGGAAGTGTGATCAAGAAATCCATAAAATTTAATCCTAACAGTAGAAAATGAACACCAGGCTAGAGTGAAATCCGAAATAAAAGCAAAAGAATCGAAATTGAGAAGTGACATTTTTGCGTATTTACACAATCCTTTTAATTGTCATGTTCGATTTGTGAATCTTAAACATCGTCCGATTGAGCTGACATTTTTTGCACCTCTCTTTGACGGTTTTCCAAAGTATGTTATATCCTGCTTATAAGCCTTTCATAAAATATTTGGATTGATAGCTTTCGATCCTTTCTAATATAATAACACATACTTTCGATCTAGTATAATAACCGAAATACTAAACGGGAAATTTTGTAAATAGAAAAGATGGTTTCCACATTAAATTCGAATACTTTTCCTTACAAAATCAAAACTTTCCTCTTCTGGTTTCCAGACTTGAATTTGCTGATCAGTCCATTCATCCGTTGCATTTTCATCAAATCTCCAGCTCCTAGAAAAGAAATTTAGATTAGTATATATATATACAAGCAAAGTAACAATGCTTCTGGATCGGTAAATGTCAATAATATTGAGATTGGCACATCAGATCCGGTATTGAACATTAAATTTCGATACCAGTACCGGTAACGTGATAGAAATTTAATGAAAACTGGTGATATATGCTAAAATATCACCTCAACCACTTGAATTGAATTTAATAATAATTGATTATTCATTTGAAAGACAATATACATTCATTATGAATGCAATTATATTGCACACATATGTACTTAAGTAATTAATTACATTTATTAGCGATACATTTCAATCTAGCTCCAATACTGAATAGATTCTACATAAGTAATATGAGCGATGAATACGTAGAAGTTTCAGCAAAGCGCAATAGGTGGAGCCAAACTCGTATCTTAAATGTATAGCTACAAATTACAGGGTAATGAAAACCATTATTTGGTTTAATTTATGTTATTGGTGTTGCTACAAGGAAGTTATACAAATTTAAGATACACATTTAATTCTGTTAATTATTACTGATTTGCATCAATGATTGAAAAATGCCAATCAATACTTAAAGCTTTTTCATAAAAATTTAGGTAGAAAATTTTAAATGGTATTGGTATTGGTAAACTATTAAAAAAATGTATTGGTATCAGCAAAATGCTTGAAAGAGGTATAAGTGTTTGTAACAAATTTGGTATCAGCACATAACTGATAAATACATAGTAACTATTTTTTTAATAATGATAATAAGCTCTTTCCATAATGATTAAATAATTTTCAGAAGCATGTTGAAGGTATAACTTTTCTTCATGAGTCAAAGAAAGCTAACCTTTAAATTATTTTCTGCATTCATTGTTCTTCTACTGACTCCTCGTTAGCTGCTGTAGAATCAGGAATTTTGTTCATTTTTAGTCTCAAAGCCAGCCTGTCCTTTGCCATGGTGAGATGAATGGCAATAAACTTATTGATTTCAGTGAGAGAAACATCTTTTCCGTGAGGAGATGCCCGAACTGCTTCTGCAAGACACGAAATGTTACACTCATTAAATGCATACTATAAGTTATGTATACTAAGCAAATGAGACTTTAATTTCAGCTTTCTGATTTGATTGAAAATATATAATACTTGAAAGAAATAGTACTTGATACATGTGGATATTTAGTAGACATTTGAAAGCGAAGAAAATGCTAATAAAACTAGTCATATTCACTCAAATTAAGAAAAAACAAAATCGAAAACGTTTCGGAGTCCAGCTTCATCTTCAGTTCTGTAAAATACAAAGAATTCAAAAAAGTGCAAAAAGTACAAACATTACGAAGAATACAAGCAATACAAAAAAGTAAAACAAACGCAATTGTATCAACAAAAGATAAATAAATGTCAGACTATGCCTAAAAACTAGCAAGAAAGTAACGCAAAAACGAAAACATACACACTAAGAATTTACTATTTGAAGGGTGTAGGAACTAAGCATATTATTTAGGGAAGGTTTTTCTTTAAAAATATGAAAGGATTCTAAAATTCGTAGGTCAAACTCATTGGGAGCGCTATCAATGACTTTAAAATCTTCCTCACAAACTATTATGTTGCACTGTTCAGCATGGTTGCGTACGGCTGAATGAAGAGGATGAGCAAGCAAGTTCCGGTACGGTGACTCCTACCGCGGTGTTCTGCTATTCTTGTGTAAATACTGCGTGACGTCATCCCGACGTACGCCGATGTGCACTGCACACAACTATATTTATAAATGACACAAGAACGCATTAGACCAGGAGTGGATTCCTTGTGCCAAAAAAAAAACTACTTTTGCCATATTAATCAAAATTACACGTAGATTGATAGTAGGAAAATACTTTTCAAAAAGAGACTTTAATTCACTGGCCAGTTTTTCAGATGGGGAACCAAAATAGGGTAGAGTGCAGTAATGGAAACTATCGGATCTGACATCAATGTTCGACTGAGAATATTTTCCAGATAATAATTTTTTAATTTGGGAGTTTGCGATTCCTGTAGGAAAACTATTTTATAGAAGAAATCTCGTAAAAAATCAAATTCTGCATGTATATCACTGAACGACGAACATATATTATAAGCCTTATTTAACGAAGTCTTTATTCCGCTTGCCTTGAAAATTTTATGACAGAAACTAAAAAAACTAGTAACCAAACCAGTAAATGTTGGCTTACGATAAACAGATGTTTATCGACATACCGGCTGTAAAAAACATGCTTGAAAACTGCAGGACAATCAGCTAACCATTTTTTCTCGTGGAAACACAAAAATACATTCGCAGAAGTTGGTCCTAATGCGTTACACATTGCGATTCCCTCTATTTGTTTGAAAAACTTCCCTGCAAACAAGAAAAAAGAATTCAGCACCGAAAGTTCAAGCAACATCCCGAAAAAATTTCCGATTAAGGCCTATGATTTTATCTTCAGGTGTACGGAGCAAAGAATTTAAACATATTTCTATAGTTTCACGAAGAGGAATATTTGTGAATAGGTTTTTAACGTCAAAAGATACCATTGTTAAATTTTGGGCACTATCGATAGTTTTTAATTTCTTGCTAAACTCGAAAGAGTTCTCAACAGTGAATTCGTTAATTGTCAAATGATTTAAAACAGGCACCAGAAATTTAGCTAGTTTATAATTAGGAGTATTGACAGCTGAAAAAATGGGTCGGAATTGAAACACGGTAGCAAAGTCTGGCTTATGAATTTTGGGTTAGCCATAAAGGACACCTGGACTCGAACCCGAAACATGAAGTTTAGAATAGGTTTCAGCTGATAGTAGAGAATATTCTTTTAGTTTACGTTGGAAATTGTTAATACGATCTTCTAGCTTTAGGATGCATTTATTTATAGGGTCAAAAACTTCAGTAAATTTGGAAGGATCAGATGGTATTTCAAAAAGACTCCTATGATATTGCTTTTTATTCACTATTACCACCCCCCTACCCTTGTCTGGTTTACAAACGATCAGTTCATCATTGTTAGCAAGGGACTTCAAAAGCGAAAAAACACCTTTCCTAAAAATGGCCGAAAAAACTTTGTAGGCTTTGAAACCGTAAAAATGCTTGTGAGCCAGTGACTTCAACCTACCCAGGAACTCTGCATAATTAGAGGAAGTATTCTTTTTAGTAATAAACGCAAGCTTCTCAAACGATAAAAAATATTTATAGAAGTCGATTTCAAACACCGGGATGCAGAACTCTAACCCGTAAGCTAATAGTAATTTCTTACGAGGTGCTAGGCTAAAAGAACTATAATTGAATTAAACTTTTTCCGGATCACATGGACGAATATCATTATGAACGACCAGATTACCAAGTTTCTTCGTATGGGTTCTGCGAGTAGTATTTTCGAACTGCTTTGTAGAGATCCTCACGTGCCGCCGGACCGCAAAGGCATCAAGCCCCGAAAACAGGCATCCAACACTGCGTTCCACGTCCGACACCTTTGAAATTAGGGGCTTGATGCCTTTGCGGTCCGGTGGCACGTGAGGATCTCTACAAAGCAGTTCGAAAATACTACTCGCAGAACCCATACAAAGAAACTTCCTCTAATTATGCAGAGTTCCTGGGTAGGTTGAAGTCACTGGCTCACAAGCATTTTTACGGTTTCAAAGCCTACAAAGTTTTTTCGGCCATTTATAGGAAAGGTGTTTTTTCGCTTCTGAAGTCCCTTGCTAACAAGGATGAACTGATCGTTTGTAAACCAGATAAGGGTAGGAGGTGGTAATAGTAAATAAAAAGCAATATCATAGGAGTCTTTTTGAAATACTATCTGATCCTTCAAAATTTACTGAAGTTTTTGACCCTATAAATAAATGCATCCTAAAGCTAGAAGATCGTATTAATAATTTCCTATGTAAACTACAGGACAGTTCTCTACTATCAGCTGAAACCTATTCTAAACTTCATGTTTCGGGTTCGAGTCCAGGTGTTCTTTATGGCTTACTCAAAATTCACAAGCCAGACTTTGCTACCGTGTTTCAATTCCGACTCTTTTTTTCAGCTGTCAATACTCCTAATTATAAACTAGCTAAATTTCTGGTGCCTGTTTAAATCATTTGACAATTAACGAATTCACTGTTGAGAACTCTTTCGAGTTTAGCAAGAAATTAAAAACTATCGAAAATGCCCAAAATTTAACAATGGTATCTTTTGACGTTAAAAACCTATTCACAAATATTCCTCTTCGTGAAACTATAGAAATATGTTTAAATTCTTTGTTTCGTACACCTGAAGATAAAATCATATGCCTTAATCGGAAATTTTTTCGGGACGTTGCTTGAGCTTTCGGTGCTGAGTTCTTTTTTCTTGTTTGCAGGGAAGTTTTTCAAACAAATAGAGGGAATCGCAATGGGTAAAGCATTAGGACCAACTTTTGCGAATGTATTTTTGTGTTTCCACGAGAAAAAATGGTTAGCTGATTGTCCTGCAGTTTTCAAGCATGTTTTTTACAGCCAGTATGTCGATGATACTTTTTACTTTTTAAGAGCTCTTCACATGCCAAATCTTTCCTGAATTATTTGAATGGGAAACACCCATCCATTAAATTTACAATGGAAATGAAAAGCTGCAACAAATGATCGTTTCTTGATTGTCTGATCTCAAAGAATGGTGCAAGTTTTGTAACATCTGTTTATCGTAAGCCAACATTTATTGGTTTGGGTACTAGTTTTTTTAGTTTCTGTCATGAAATTTTCAAGGTAAACGGAATAAAGACTTTGTTAAATAGGGCTTATAATATATGTTCGTCGTTCAATGATATACATGCAGAATTAGATTTTTTACGAGATTTCTTCTATAAAAATGGTTTTCCTACAGGAATCGCAAACTCCCAAATTAAAAAATTTTTGTCTGGAAAATATTCTCAGTCGAACATTGATGTCAGTTCCGATAGTTACCATTACTACACTCTACCCTATTTTGGTTCCCCATCTGAAAAACTGGCTCGTGAATTAAAGTCTCTTTTTGAAAAGTATTTTCCTACTATCAACCTAAGTGTAATTTTGATTAATAAGGCAAAAATAGTTTTTTTTTCGGCACAAGGAATCCATCCCTGGTCTAATGCGTTCTTGTGTCATTTATAAATATAGTTTTGTGCAGTGCACATCGGCGTACGTCGGGATGACGTCACGCAGTATTTACACAAGAATAGCAGAACACCGCGGTAGGAGCCACCGTACCGGGAACTTGCTTGCTCATCCTCTTCATTCAGCCGTACGCAACCATGCTGAACAGTGCAACAAAGTAGTTCGTGAGGCAGATTTTAAAGTCATTGATAGCGCTCCCAATGAGTTTGACGTACGAATTTTAGAATCTATTCATATTTTTAAAGAAAATCCTTCCCTAAATAATATGCTTAGTTCATACCCCCTTCAAATAGTAAATTCTTAGTGTGTATGTTTTCGTTTTTTCGTCACTTTCTTGCTAGTTTTTAGGCATAGTCTGACATTTATTTATCTTTTGTTGATACAATTGTGTTTGTTTTTCCTTTTTTGTATTGCTTGTATTATCCGTAATGTTTGTACTTTCTGCACTTTTTTGAATTCTTTGTATTTTACAG
>JACJUY010017461.1:0-12039 GCA_014220935.1 Platorchestia sp. MABIK | reverse complement strand
GTGTTATCGGCGTCATTTGGTGTGGAGCTGGTGTTATCGGCGTCATTTGGTGTGGAGCTGGTGTTATCGGCGTCATTTGGTGTGGAGCTGGTGTTATCGGCGTCATTTGGTGTGGGGCTGGTGTTATCGGCGTCATTTGGTGTGGGGCTGGGGTTATCGAGGTATTTTTAAATCATGTTCTTGTCTCATGTCTTCTACAAGCCCCTGCATTTTCTAATACTATAACGTTCATTTGTCATAGCAGTGTGATCAGTGTCACGAGCTGAGGGTAGTATGGAGGGTTGCCCATAGCAAGTACGCGCGTGTGAGTTAATCACTTTAAGGGGAGTTTGGCATGTCAGGGGACATACTTCACATTAGTCAAGCAGTTACTTCACTACTTGACTAGTAATAAAGTAACTACTACTTCTACTTGCTACTAGTAGCCGATACTGGGTTCTGATGTGTCTGCATCCATTACCGAAGGTTTGATGTGCGCTGATGCTGGCAGTGATTTGCGCTCGTCTGAAAAACCTACCATGTAGAGAAGTCCCACCGCCACAGGTGGCATCATCACCATCTTTGCCAGCATTATCGCCACCAACATGAAAGGCAGCACCACCAGCACCACCACCACATCATCACGCCTGCAAAAGTCCTACAGCTCTAATTGCTCGTCCGGCCAAAAACAGCCGAGCAGCGCCGCCCTCACGCCGCCTTCCATGCAAATGATCGCTAATGCTGATTGTCAGGAAGGGGGGGAGGGTGGGGGGGGGGTTCACAGAATGGGGTAAGGGCTGGGAGCGGTAGACAGGATGGGGAGGCTGACAGTGGTAGACAGGATACGGGCTGACAGTGGGCGCGAGTGAGGGCACCGCGACCCTCACACGCTGACGCCGTGCCCTCTCCCCCGCCACCCTCCCGTAACGCAAAGTTGGCCACGATCAGCACGACGCGGCTCCAATTATAATTGGTGAACGCAGCCTCGATTCTCTACAAGATTATAAATCGCTACTGGTCAGTAGATAGTGTATCATTTATGAAATAGAGGCATTTAGGTGGCGACATTTTTAAAACGAGTGAAAATTGAAAACTAAGAAAAAACAGCAGTAGATTTCTCCTATATTCTAACGAAAAATAAGCACGCGTATTAGATAGGATTGGATAAGTTGATTTCAGCTTCTCTAACCGAAACAAATGCGTTAGAAAGAGAGGAAGGATGACACGATTTAGTATGGAGTTGAGGGAAAACAGAATCTAAGCTCAAGGTGCGTTCCGATCCTAGATCCCTCGCCCATAGAAACAACAAGTTAAGAAGGAAGGCCATGAAACAAGACTAAAGTTGGAGAAAAAAAGTCAGAGGTCCTGAAGAACAGGACAGCAATGAACCGGAAAAATGGTCTTTCAGGAAACAAAAAACATTTTATTTCTACAAAGAACAGGGCTATACAACTCTCAGCTTACATTTCCCCCCTAAGAGCGCTAATTCCAATAAATACAATGGTTGTATCCTCCTGAGAGGAAGCAAGCGAATTAAAATTAGCCTGAACTTGCAGAGTTTAACTTGAGCAAATAATCTTTTCCCGAGTATTAGGTTTGAAAGTAGCATCGATTAGGACATTTTTGTGCACACAACGAGAACGAGTCACGACAAAAAAACGAGACTGCGACACCATTGCTTTAGGGCGTCATTGCTTTTGTAGAAAAACATAAAAGTGTCACGTAAATCTGACGTTAAGTATACTTAGAAAATAGGTCTACGTAACTTTCACTGCGTTGAATTAGAGGGTCTTTGATATGGAGCTATGGCGTGGAATAATTACCATTAGGCGTGGAATCTTTATCAGAAATTGTTCGTATTTATCAAGGGCTAATGATTGGCTTAGGCCAAATAAAAAATCAGGAGCTGACCAAGCACGCGAGGTGCATCAGAACTTTTCAGAGCTTTGTGAAGGAGAAATTTAGTTGAGTTACAAAATCCCTCCGATAATCCCTCCGCATGTCGAAACGGAAAGACCTTCTCTGTGTGTCTGAGAACTAAAGTAACTCTGCGTCTAGTCAACCTGAATTTTGCGGGTCAAGCAAATGTAGGAAAAATTTTAAATACGGTAAATATTTCTGACATTCTCAATAATGTATGAATAAATACCTAATTGAAGAGTTAAGCTAAGATTATTTGGAAATGTCGCATTTGGGAGACTTCAGAAAATAAAAGCCATGCTTTCGGAATTGGGGGACTAAAATTAAAGTTCGCATGATGCTTTACATCAACTCGAGAAGCACTGGAAGAACCTAACCCGACCTAATATAATCTAGCCTGACTTAATCTAACTTATCCTAACCAAAATCAACAAACGTTTAATAGCGTATTTTTGAAAATAGAACTTCACATGTGACAACCTGACGGCAGTTGGCAGTTTTGTACGCCGGTTTTTCCCAGTCGCCGATATTTCCCTTTCCCTCCGGGCAATTCGCCTAAATTACAATAGAGCAGTGACATCCCAGTTTAAAAATCAGACGGAAAATTGAGGCAAATCAGTCGAACACTTTATGTGCATAAATTAGTCGAAATGAGGCCAGTAGATGTGTCGTTTTGAGCAGCCCTCAATGCAGCAATATACGGACCGTTAAGCCTAAAGTGATTATTTACGACACATTTAATTTATGGCACATTTAATAATAACCGACAGAATTTTCCGAAATTATTGACAGTATATATCCATGCTGTACAGAATAAGCACATCAGTATCCTGCGCATCTCTATAACCTGAAGAAGGAAAGAAAAGTAATGCTGGAAGAGTCAAGAAAAGAATTTTTCGTGATGATTGCAAGCGGTGACTCATAAGTGATGCGGGATCAATATAAGTGAATGAAAAGCTGATGAAACTTTCTCAGAGGGGCATGCAGTTCAGGTTTATTCCGTAAATTGATTTCTTTTAATTTAAAAACCAACGCCATTTTAGGGCGTGCCAGTCACCAAATACGTGCCTACGATTTACGTAACTTAAAGAGAACCGTCACTAAAAATTCTAACATAAAAAATTGGTCAAAATTGTAGTCGGAATGATCTATCGTTTTATTACCTACATAACGAAATTCGTTCGTAGTTGTCGCCATGCACTAATATTCAAACCAGGGTTGAGGAGTCGGAGTCGGGAGTCGGAGTCGCCGGAGTCGCAGGTTTTAGGGTGGAGTCGGAGTCGCATTTCCGAATGTGGTGGAGTCGGAGTCGTTCATTCGGATGTGGTTATTATTATTATTATATAAGAAAGTTTTCGCCTCCCTTAACCACGACAAAGATGTTCTAAGAGAGGAAGGAGGAAGGCACCATTTATTATGGAGTTGAGGGAACGCGGAATCTATGCACAGAGTGCACAGAAACAGTAAGCTAAGAAAGAAGTTCATGAAACAAGAAAAAGTGGAGGAAGAAAGTAGTAGGTGCTGAAAAACAGGACAGCAGTGAACCGAAAAAAGATGGTCCGTAACAAAACAAAATCCTATTTTATTTCAACAAAAAGGAAGCCTACCTAACCTTTAGCTCGGGCCCTCACATAATCCCCCTGGGAGTGCTAATTCCCATAGATACAACAGTTGTATCCCCCTGAGGGAATTCGGATGTGGTGGAGTCGAGGTTGGAGTCGCTATTTTTCGGTGACTTCGATTCTAATTTTTGCAAAAATTATTCAAAATTGTTTAAAACCAAAAGTAAACAAAACAGTTAAAATACTTTACTGAAATGCTATAAAAATAAGCAATGTTTTTAGTGATTATTTTGTTCGAGGTTGGAAACAGCGTATTTAACCTATCACTTAATACGATGAATGGTCATTGTGGGTTCGCATACATATATATATATGTGATACTCACGAGTGCGAGGTATAATTTTCGCACAGGAGCAATAATGCATATATTACAGTGAAAAAGCCGGAATTAATAATTGCAAGCAACGCAAATTCATTCTGTTTGTTTCCGTTTCTCTCATTCCCTCTTCAATTAATACATAGGATCTAGAAACTAGTAGTTAATGTGTTGCAAGTTACTTGCAGAACAGCTCAGCTGAAGTAATACATTGTACTCACATAAGGGGTGGTAACGCTGTACGCTCTTACTATGTCTATATTCTATACCAGTGGTTACTTAAAACCACTTTTGCTAGTCTTTCCTTTGATGTTGCTTTCGTGTATTGATTGATAATGACTAGTCTTTGCAGTAACCAAAAGTTATGTTGTGATCATAAATATTTCTAGTCTTTAGGTTATGAAACATTGATAATGACTAGTCTTCGCCAAAACCTGAAGGGACTGAGACATAAAGAGTTCTACTTTTTCAGGTTACGTAATGGCTATTGATAATGAAAATTCAATTATCTTATTTTCATGTTAATAACTGTAATATTAGTTGATTTTTTCAGCTATTTGTAGAACCTATGTACTTCAAATTTATTTCTTTGTTTTGTCTACTTTCTTGCTTTATGTCAAGTTAACATGCATTAATAATGAAAATTTCTAAAGTTGTTCCTTGAAACTTGTTTGGTTTTTCAAGAGTTATATTGTATTTTATCATTTCATTTTCATGTTTAATGTTAATCTTCTGATCACTCCCAAGTTTCTAAGTAAGCTTACGCTGAAATGGAGATTTTCATGATTATGTTTTCACAATTTTAAAAACTGAAATAGTGTCTGTTTCTCAGCATTATATAATTAATGACTTGTTCTTAAGAAAGTTTAGGAAATTTTGTAAGGTAATCAAAATCGGTATTGGGACACTTGAAAAAATAAAATACAATGTGAAAGAGCTGCAATGAAAATAATATCACAACACTAGCAAATACTTTACTTAGTTACACTCATTGTAACTGAAAGCAATGCACTATCTCTGCTGCGGTGATTGTGGAATTTCTGCGATCGTACAAATTTTCTTGCAGAAAACCTTACAAAAATCACCAAAAATACGCAACGAAAAGAAAATGGGCGTTTTTTAAAACAAGGAAGTGTCAAATACATAGTAAAAAGTCAAACGAGAATAAAAGACGGTATCATATTACACACAGAGAAGCAAAAAGTGGCTTTTATTCGTAAACAAAACGTTCCGAAAATGTCAACCCTCTGCAAAGAAAGCAGAACAACTTTGGCCTATTATAGCCGAGATATAAAATTGTTTGCGCTACAATATGTCACCTTTTCTGCATTGTTACCCCGCATAGTGTAGGTACAGAGAAAAAAAGGCGGTGTGCAAATCTTGCCTACCTTATCTACATGTATGTGTGATATGGCATAATTTTGGGGATTTTGAGCATAGTAATTGAATCAATTATTTCGATTTCATTGAAAGCATACTTAGGAATAGAAAAAAAAAAATTATGCTTATCTATACTTATCAGGGGATGCACTGCCTATTTTGCCTACTCAGAAGACACCTGTCAGTAGTACATATATATATAAATAAAATGGTGTACACGACCTGTCATAAATGACGTGATTCGATATTGTCGTTAAGCAAATCTTCAGATGTGGATGACAAATAAATAAATCCATCCTAATAGTAGCCACGATTAAAATATTCTTGTGCTTGTGCACTGGTGAAACTCGTGTCACAGATACGATCATTGAGCATCCTTTCAGAGCGTGAAAGGGACAGATCAACCAACCAAGACGGACCAACCAATTTTATTTGGTCAATACTGAATTGAACATTGCAATAACATAGTAATGCATTGGAAGTACCCAAATCTATTTATTCATTTATTCCTTTGAGACACTTGGTATTTTATTCGAAAAGAACTATCAACACTAAATATAGGGCGTTTTTTTTGTGCAGACAAATCTCAATCATAGGTACAAAAATTCAAAATAAATTGATTTTCGCGAATGATAAAATGCCGAAACGCCTTAGTTTTCGAGTTATAAGGACTTGAAGAAACCTTAAAACTCAAAGTAGAAGATCTCATGCGCGCCAATGTTAACGCTAGTCTTCGTAGTTCCGACCGCACTAAAGCAGTTTTTTGTTTTTTTTACGATAAAACCTGGAAGCATTTTACAATTACGAAAAACTTTCAATTTAAACGTTCGTTAGGGAATTAACACTAAGTCATCAAGGATAAATGTTATTACCTATTTCATTAAATTAATAAAACGTGCAAACATTATTCAATGCTTGATAGCTCGAAACTGCAGATACTTTTCCTAACCGTAAAATGCTTGCAGTTCTCATTGTAAAAATATCAAAAACCTGTTTTAGTGGGGTAGGAACTCTTAAGACTTAAGGAACTCTTAAGAAGGAAGGCCATGAAACAAGACTAAAGTTGGAGAAAAAAAGTCAGGGGTCCTGAAGAACAGGACACCAATGAACCGGAAAAATGGTCTTTCAGGAAACAAAAAACATTTTATTTCAACAAAGAACAGGGCTATACAACTCTCAGCTTACATTTCCCCCCTGACAGTGGGGGAAATCAGGGGGGGGGGACCTTTTCCCCTTTTCACCCATCAAGACTTCACCTTTTTCATTTCAAATTAATTTAAGTCAAGGTCAATTTAATCCAAGTCAAGATCAGTTTAATCCAAATCAAATTCAAATTAAAGCAGTCCTAAGTTGAGTTAAGAATTGACGTAATCACTCGTTAATTTGAGCTTTTTTGTATCAAATATGCCTTTATTTTATGTAATGAGCAAGAAAATCATTTTTCTTTTTTAGTAAGGAATACATCAAATTTCCGCCGGTGTCCGGTGTTGCAATAGAAAAACAAGCTGTCGAAAAATGTGCTAAATAACCAGCATCAGGAGGCAGAGTGTGATTCAGATTTTTGAGCGGCGTAAAAGATACCAGACAATTATAAAAACTTTTTATTATACTACTCACTAAAGTTCTTTTAAAATTCTACATTTATGGCAGCTTGCATCCGTTGAAACTCTTATGTTCAAAAGGTAATTTTATGTTGCACATATACATAGTAGCATCGAGGAATAATTTACACTCAAATAGAGATTTATATGCGTGAAATTTCACTTCATCATATGTATCAAATCATATATACATGCTACTAAATAAGATTTATCATTGGACGATGTGTAGATTTAATCCATAAAAAAATATAGCAACAAAGTTTTCTTTCGCTCGTCCAAACGATTTTCGTAAAAAGACGTTATAATTTATCTCATCGACAGAGATGATATATTTGCCTTGGCTTATTAATTTGAAGGGATGGCAACATTTGTATTACTAATGCAGGAATGTATCTGTGTAATGTACTCCTATCAATTGTATTCAAACGGAATCGTACATAAGTACTCGGTTAATCGCGTTTGTATATTTCTCTTAAAGATTAAATCTACATAACGTCCAATAGTTCTCTTATATATTCCCATGTATATGATTTCATACATGTGATGAAATGAAATTTCATACATGTAAATCTCTTTATGAGAGTGGAAACATCCCCGATACTGCTGAGTGTAACATAAAATTACACTTTGAACAAAAATATTTTAATGGATGCATACAAACATCAATGCAGAATTTGAAATAACTTCAATGAGTCGTACAATACAAAGTGAACTGGTTATATTATATATTTGACTAGTATCTTTTATGCCGCTCAAATATCTGAATTACACTCTGCCTCCTGATGCTGGATACTTAGCACATTTTATGACAGCTTGTCTTTAAATTGTTACACAGGCGAAAGTTTTATGTATTCCTTGCTAAAAGTGAAAACGATTGTCTTTCTCATCACATCCAATAGATACATATCTAATGCAAAAAACGCTCTAATTAATGAGTGATTGTGTCAATTCTTAACTCAACTTAAAGTTGGATTAATTTTAATGTCTTGGATTAAATTGAACTTGACTGAGAATAATTCGAACTTGACTGAGAATAATTCGAACTTGACGTGGATTAATTCGAACTTGACTTGGATTTATTCGAACTTGACTTGGATTTATTCTAACTTGACTTGGATTTATTCTAACTTGACTTGGATTTATTCGAACTTGACTTGGATTTATTCGAACTTGACTTGGATTTATTCGAACTTGACTTGGATTTATTCGAACTCGACTTGGATTTATTCGAACTTGACTTGGATTTATTCGAATTTGACTTGGATTTATTCGAATTTGACTTGGATTAAAATGAATTTGATTTGGATTAAAATGAACTTGACTTGGATTAATTTGAAGTGAAAAAGGTAGCGCTAACATTGGCGCGCATGTGGTATCATACTTTAAGTTTCAAAGTTTCCTTTAAGTCCTCACAACTCTAAAACTAAGGAGTTTTGGGCATTTAATCATTCGTGAAAATTGATTTATTTTGAGTTTTCAGCCTACGGTGGAAATTTGTCCGCACAAAAAAACTATATGTATATATTGAACCGCTAGGTGTCTACATCAGTTTATAAATAAACATGTGTTTTTGTATTCAATTTCCCCTATGTTAATACAATGGGAAATAGCTTGATTGGATGGTATCATAAATACCATTCAAATGATGTGAAAAACCTAACATCTGCTCACTTTTTTTTGTAAGTAAAAAAATTGCTTGAAAATTGAATCTATTATTGAGGAAATGCAGCTTATCGTGGAAAAAAGAAATGGCAAATTTGTTGAAAACTTCTTTGCTAATAATTTTAAATATAATACACAGTTGTTGCTTGGTTGGTTGGTGTGTACGTCTGTGACGTTCATAAGGACGCTAATTGACCGTATCAGTGATAAGAATTTCACCAGTGCACAAGAACACAAAAATATTTTAATCGCGGGTACTATTAGGGTGGATTTATTTGTTTGTCATCCTTATCTTGAGACTTTTTTTAAAGAAAACCATCGAATCCTGTCATTTTTGAATAATCGTGTACACTAGTAGATATATGTTAGTAAATCTCTATTTTCAATATTCTATTGCCAATTTAAAAGTCGTTCGTAAATTAAGATCATAATAACCATATGTACAGATTGCAACACCTGCAAGCAGTATTATTCATCTAATAAATTGTGAATAAGTGGAGTTGGATTCACAAATTGTGATTAGGTGGAGTCGGTGTTGGAGTCGTAAAATTTTAGAAAGGTGGAGTTGGAGTCGCAAAATTCTGGAAAGGTGGAGTCGGAGTCGGAGTCGCAAATTTATTCCACCGACTCCGCAACCCTGATTCTAACACATCGAGTCTCGCCACAAACGATAGCAGATTTATTATTCACTTTCAGTTCCATTTGCAGAGAGAGAAGTAAAATTTTACGCTCAAAAGAGTTAGTGCGCTTGGGCTGTGAGCTTTAATGCGTCAATACGTGCCCCTAAAGTGAAGTCCCGGTGATCCATTACATCACCGCCGCTGTACATTACGGAGAACGGGAGACAAAGTCGCGCTAGCGGCCGTCTGCACGCGCACATCAATTGTGCTGAGCACACTCGACCGCTGCAATATTTGAAGAACGACTGTGAGGGATATATCAGTACTTGGTGACCTGGATAGTCTTTGCCAGAGGCGATTGAAATAACTTGGCAAACTAGTGACGCCAAAACGTTTGACCAGAACATTTGTTCAGCAGCGGCAAAACAATCTCATTACTTTAATGGCAAGAATATACTCCATAAGGACGATCCAAGTTATGATTTCATTTGCAGTTGCTATTTAGCTCCCATGAACATTGACTTCCTGTGTTTGAAAACTTCTCCCCTAAGGCTTCCTAGATAAGTGTTGGAAATTTGACTTACTTGGGATCAAATAGTGAGAAGTGGTTTCATTTTTGAGCTATTATAGTTAAATACAAATTATACATTAGTCAAAGGTCAGAACCACCACACCGATATTTCGGCTTCTGTGGAAAACTCAATTTACGGGTGCAGTACACAGACACTTCGGAGTCTCGGGTTCAAAGAGTAAAGAATGCGTGAGCAGCAGGCACGTGACACACGGCATCAGCTCACCTCAGGTAAACATTTACCTCCCAGCCAACAACGCACAGTGAGCCTCGACGCTCTCACCATCGGGGTCTCTACTATCTACAGTTAACCATAGTCTACCATGTCGAACTGCCGGAACGAAACCAACGATCAGATCAGCAATGAAGCAGAAAAGGCATTACTACTACAAAAAATGTCAAGATTGAACATATCAAAAGTGTCATAGACCGTTACATTCTATATTGGGAATATTTTCAGGCTTGTCAGGGGAAGCTGAAAGAGTGTGGTTTGTCAGAGATCCTTGTCTCGCTGTGACCCTTAAGTTACGGCCAAGACTGTTGAGCACTCTGAGAGTGTGGTTATGTTGGGTGCGTTTAGTGGAAACGTGGGCAAACAACGTTTGTAGATAACTGGATTAAGTTTGTTCAAGTTTGTCTAATCACCACAAAGACGTTCCAACGAGAGGAAGGTGGAAGGCACCATTTAGTATGGGATGAAGAGAACGCTTAATCCACTAGGTGAGTTCCGACACGAGATCCCCTGCTCATAGAAACAGCGTGTTAAGAAAGAAGGCTATGAAACAAGAAGTTGAAAAAAGTTCGAGGTGCTCAAAAACAGGAGAGCAGTGAACTGAAGAAAGATGGTCAGTAGGAAAACAAACTTTTTCTAGCTTAACAAAAAGAAGACCAACTTACTGTTCACCTCGAGACTTCACATCATCCCCCTGGGAGCGCTAGACGTGGTTTGAAACTTTTTTTAATAGGTCAACTACGGAACAAAAATATCAATGTACTGGAAGAACAGTTGCCGAATTTTGGGGCATTCAACAGTGAGGTTTTTGTAATGCACGTTAGGGCCTCTGCCTTTAAGTCCAAGGCCACAACAGATTTTCTCGTTGAAAGTAAGGACATCTTAGCGTGGCCCGATATTTACTGTGAACTGAACCCCTTAAGCAAATGCCTGGAATTCCATGAAAAGCCAAGTTCAAGAGACACGACCTAGCAACATCAACAATCGGAAAGAGCCACTGAACCTAATGAGGATAACCTAACACTCTACCTGAAGGAGGTAGAGCAGAGGTTCTCAACCAGGGGTAAATGTACCCCTGGTTGAGGTAAATTTCGGCCTTATGTATTTAATACATAAAGCCGAGGGGTCAATGATGGAGGAAAGGTTGAGAAAGGCTGAGGTAGAGTCTACTAATTGCCTCGCTTGCCATGCAGGACCGAGGCCCGAACGACTGAAGATGGTAGTAAAGGTGGCCATGTTACACTTCTTACTACGACGAAATATCCCCAACACGCCCCATTAGGGATGAATTTTAACGTTGTATCGTTTTTGGAACGATTTTTAATGGCTGACGCAGTACACTCAGTTGCTTGCTCCATGACGACGCGCCTCGAAAGCGGCATTAGATCTCTCGCGCCAAACATCCCGCTACAGCAGATGATAAATTACAAGTTAGTTTGAGTCTCCCTAACCGCAACATGGGTGTTCCTATGAGTGGAAGGAGGGAAGCCCTATTTTGTATGGAATTATTAGAGAGCAGACGAGAGGTGGGGAGAGCAGAAGAGGTGGGGAGAGTAGACGAGAGGTGGGAGAGGCAGGCAGAATGCACAGAGGATACGGACACTTCAGCACTCAGTGAGTCAGAACACTTCTGCACTTCACACTCCCACTCCTCGTACGATCGCCGCACACCGCCACACAGCTTCCAATGGTACGCATGTGCTGCCGAACAATTTGAAGGCTTTATTCTTAAAAGTCAGTGCTACAATTCATAAGTGAATACGATTTCACACAAGTTGTTATAATGCTGACCTTTTTTAGAATCAACTTTTTGTACTGAGATAAGATTTGACCAAATTTCAATAAACACGTAAACAAATAAAAAGCTTGCGCAAGTCGAATAAATTACAATCCAAAAACTGTAATTAGCAGTCATAAAGAATGGATGTAACCAATGCAGAGACTGGAGTAGCGACGGACACGCAACCACCCAAACAGCAAAACTGCGTGTCACAATTATGGGAACTAGCAGGACCCGTGGAAATTCCACGGACAATGTCATCGTTGAGCTAGGTGGATCCGTAAAAAAATTCTGTTAACATTACCAAACCTATCCGAACCTATCCGAACCTATCCGAACCTATCCGAACCTATCCG
>JACJUY010017458.1:0-12048 GCA_014220935.1 Platorchestia sp. MABIK | reverse complement strand
TCTTTTCCATTGTGCATTTCTAATTAGTTCAATACTGTCTCGTGAACCGTTTGTATCTGTAATTAATTAAATTTATTTCATATCGTGTTTCAGGTGATGATGGGATTTATCCCGAAACGTTCGTTCAAAATATGTTTAGAATTTTATTCTTCGCTTTTAAATTTTTAATAAACTTGCGTTATCGCCAAGCAAAAGATGTGTTTCTATAACATTATGCATGTGTTTTGTTCCGGCTACAACCAACGAACCTTGTGGCTCCTACATGGAAGTACGAGAGTTGATGAGCGTCTGTCGTATTGGTTTCACTGACTTACGGGTGTAAACCTGATTTTCAAACAACAACTTTCTTTATCACATCAAATCATTTAGTGTTAAATTACGATAGAGTAACAAATTGGAAATTCAAGATGCAATAAAACCTGTGTCACAAACGAGCTGTCAGACAGTTTGGGTTGTTCTAGTTAAGAGAAAAGATTACTATTTTAAATAACCGACATTATTATGCGGTTCATGTACTTTATCGAACATAATTGCACGCACGTATTCACGAGAAGGCGCGCTGAGTAGTAGATTCATAATCTCCGGACTGTTAATATTATTTTCATTTTTTTCAATGTATTTGAATTACCATGATTGATTTGCATATCATCATCTATAATATTTCTATTGTCGTGGACTGTATCCGAATCTTAGGTTCAAACTCACTGGCACAGCACCAAAGTTATTCCAAGTTTGAGTTCATGCCTACAAGTATT
This sequence comes from Platorchestia sp. MABIK, assembly GCA_014220935.1. Classification (NCBI taxonomy): domain Eukaryota; kingdom Metazoa; phylum Arthropoda; class Malacostraca; order Amphipoda; family Talitridae; genus Platorchestia; species Platorchestia sp. MABIK. Next base: position 11,293 of record JACJUY010017458.1, on the reverse strand, counting down.
TCATCTTGCTGAAGAAATTTACAACCATGAGCATCAGTTTTATTGAAAAAAGCCTTCTTGTCAAATTAAGGTTGGCAGCTTAGCATTCAGATTTACGTGGAAAATAAAGAATATAGTTACAGTTAGAAAAAGCATTCTTTCATGAGCTACTGTTCCCGTTTAATGAAGAACTTAATTGTTCGAATAATAAGTTCTCATTATTTCATCGAGAAATTCAATACCGAGAGAAAGTCAGGCTATCTCTTGCTACATTTCTTATCTCAATATACGCTGTAAATACTATACCTCATCTGCATCATTTGTATATTCGAAAACAGTTTCTGAACCCCTAATTTGAAAGGAATGTCACTTAATGGAAAAAAAAATAATTTGTTTCTGTTTTGACTTCAGAGATACGTTGTCTACTGGAAATATCATCAGGTAAGTGAATTTCTTGTTACTTAGCAGAGAAAAGCAGAGCAGGGACTGAGGAAAGACAGTGACACGTGTTCATGCAGTTCCTCATGTTTGTATGCGCAATATTTGTAAAAGGAAATAGTTCACTGTCTTTACTGAAATTTATTCGTGTATTTAAGAGGCACTGTAATGATATTTAAACAGACGCCCTACATCCTAGGATTAAAATATATTCAATTCTTATTTTCATAGAGACTATGGTTCAAAGAAGACACCTCGCCTTATAAGGAGTTTAAGGGACCACCTCAGGACAAACGATTCTGCATAGATTTGTGGCAAGGGAAGACAACTGTCGTAGTCTAGCGAATTAGGGATTACTCTGAAAAGCCTTAACGGAATCATACGGCGTAGAGAGTAGTAAGTCTTGCTAACAGTGCTGCCGTAGTTCAACACGAACAGAAATTTATTGCTGTTGCTCTAACGGACTGATTACGGCGTAGGCGGCACCCTCACGAACCTCAGGAAGAGCAGCTGCGCGGAAAAGAAAGCGCCTCGATAAGGTAGATGCACAGAAGACAGCCCCTTTTCTCGACTCCGCACGGCGGTATCGACAGCATTGATTTTCTCAGAAGCTTTGAACCACCCAGACACAAGTTGCGCGTCATTGATAACAATCGCGGATAATACCATCGCTCGTGAATGAAAGAAAAATGCAAATTATATTGAAAACCATGACCCTTAGTCAACGTATTGATAACTTCAATATAAAACAGTGAGGGTCACTTGAAAATTATTTCCTTCAGAGGGATTGCACGAGTACTTACAGAAATGCACGAAGGGCCACTTGATGTCATATAAAAGTGGATAGACAGCAGCTGGCAGACCGTATGCCCCGTTGTTGTAGCAGGATTTATATGCCGGAAGCCAGGCCAAGCTGGCGATAATGTCTCCGTTTTCGCGGGTTATATAATTCTTGACAAAATTTGTGACCATATTACCTGGAAAAAAGGCAAATATGAACTCGATACACTCAGTAGGTCCACCCAAAATGCATTTCTAGGTATTAATCCCTGTCATTTCAAAAACGCATTATTTTAGCTAAACTTAACTACTGATGTAAGTGACATGTGTGGACACCAACTGTAAGTCCAGTTATCGAAGTAAAAATCATTAATGAAGCTTTTAAATACTTGGGTTGCCAAATGAATTAAGGCTTTGTTGTTTTTTGGTTATTTTACTGACTTTCTGTTTCTAGCAATGATGAAAAGAAACCCAAAATAAAAAAGAGTAGCTAATTATAAGTAAAACTATTTCAACGCTCTATACTTATGGCTATTATTACTCCTGATTTCATATGATACAAATTCATGAAATCATGACTTTTCCATGACTCAACAGTGAAAATTCGCCGGATAGATCAGAAAACGTATTTCACTGTCACTGGGCAGGCAGTTCAACTTTACATTCAACTTTGTGGAGTGGATTTGCCGGGGGAGCAAGTAGAATGTTAAAAGAAAATTTGTTGTTACACATGAATGATACATAATTAAAGTTGTAGAAACAAAATACATTATAGATTTTAGGAATTGACTGGACGTCATCTATGTTGTCAGGAATTCAGGCCCTTTATCTTTTCTCGAGAAAGTGGGAGCAGTGTAAAATTTTAAAAAGTAAGTAAGTACGTGTTATGCTTCAATGGAGCGTAAAATACCTGCAGAAATGAAAATGAAATTTGATGGTGTAAATTTAATATGATACAATTGACAATATAGGTTCTTGAAATGAAATCGATCTTACAAAAAATCAACAGTATTGCATATTTCCCAGCACAATATATTTGAAATGAGCTTGCCAACTGTTGTAGATGCACTCTTTTAGAAACGCTGTAAGATCACTAATAGCAGAAGCTATGTACATTCAAAAAATGTCTAACTATTTTGAAAAAGTAGAACTCATTCTGGGGCGCAGCAAGCCGAAAATTTCGCAGGCCAGGATACCCGACAAATAATTTCGGGGGGGAAGGCAGACATTAAACATCAGCTCTCTTTTATTCTTTTACTTAACGGCGACTGAAACTGGCCCCCAGCTCAACATTTCGGGGAGGGAGCATGTCCCCCGTGGCCCCCCCTGGCTGCGCTACAGACTGTTTTCAAACACCAAGTTTAACAAAAGTGCGACTTAGAACACCAAGCAATCGAGTTGATTTAGGAGGCGGAGATATTTTTTTTAGCTCTATCGTTATTACTGCTTCATGATGCACAAATCATGAAATGAATACTGAATTCTCATGAAATATTTTTTTCTGGAAAGTTGTGTCGCGTTCATAGCGAGGGTGTAATTGAAAAATCACATAGCTTAGAAGTAATCCGATGCTCAAATTTACTGATGGTATCTCAAGGCACTGATTCCAATTCACAAAATTAGGTTGCAATATTATAGATATTTCTTAACGTCGCTCCATGTTCAATCAATTCAGTAAGACGCTTAAAATCTATTGTGCTGTTAACTACTTATCAGCAGCGAGTTGGCACAAGTATGCGGCCTGTCGAAGGTTTCGTTTGAGAATGTCTTGCGATTTCATGTCTTGACTTGTCCATGACTCGGGCAGTAACGCAAATGAGACCTCACAGTCTTCCCCCTCCTTCCCTTTACCAATGCTAGTATCATTCCATGTCCACATGGCAGCAAGGGGTCACAAAGATCTGTCGCCTTCAAAACAACTACCGCAGCTCAGGAGGGTGACGTCACCATCAACATTACCGCATAATGCATAGTATGTGTTGGGAAACTTGTTGGGGTTACACTTAAGTGTAACTCCAACGAATTTCCTAAGTTGAGGAAAGAACAGGATAAACACAAACAGAAATCCAAAACTTGCAAGATAACGACTCGTTAACCAAAAGTCATCTCTCATCGAGCGGTAGTGAAATGGTAAAATGTACTGACATTCCGTTTCTCAAATCTCAGATTAGCTCATACGCTTGACCAGTCGTGCAAACGGACATGCAGTCTAATGAGGAACATTGACATGCCGCCAATTGAACTGACCTTCACACCAATATGCATCTCAATAATGTACCTCATCTAAACTTTGTATGCATTGAAATCCCAATTTACAACCGCGTTGAAAGCAACACACATCCTTCTACAAAAGCTCGTTACGTCGTCACCGTTGGTAGAGAGAGTTACGGCAGAGTAAAGGCAAGTCTCCAACGAAAGGAATGACACCCAGCAAAAATAGGGCGAAATTCCAGCCGAAGTTGCACGGGTCTCCTAGAGGTCAACAAAGGCAGGGGAATGATGACTCCATAGACTTCAATGCCGACTGAACCCATTTTTAACTCACTTAATTTCTATTAGGAGCCAAATTAATTACCACAGCATTGTTATTGATATGTTTGCCCACATTTGTGACTTCATAATTATGAAGTCCGATTGTGACTTCATAATTAACAAATGGCCGACATAACTTGACGAAGTTACGGTAACATAACAAAGAATGAGAGCAAGAGGTCACAAACCATCAGCCCGTGCCACACGTGGCAGACGCACAAGTGGAACACGAATTACCAATCTGCAAGGATTGAAAATTAAAGCGAAATTAATTTAAAAATCTAATCTTTTAACATTATGTTCGACAAATGCAAAACTAAACTTGGAAACAAAAGCAGTCCTCAACAACACCGAAAATACAAGTGTGAAAAGAACGAGCAAATGATTAGAAGTGAGTTCCTAAATTCCATTTTAGAGACCAGTTGTTGCCGGAGCCTCTCCCACGGCTGTCAGGTTACCAAAGCTCAATGTTCTATTCTGTTTCCAGGAAACTATTTTTTAACTTAATGAAACCTTAGCAGTTTTTAACTCGTATATACTTTATCCACACCTTTTTCGATTCAAGTTAAAATATCTGGCATTCAAGTTAAAATTTCTGACTTTCAAGTTAAAATATCTGACTTTCAAGTTAAAATATCTGACTTTCAAGTTAAAATCCGCCACGCAGATTAAAATTAAAATCTATTAAAATAAAAATAAAAATAAAGATTAAAAAATCCGCCAGGCAGATTATGTACCATCAATATTAAGTTGTAAACAAATACTGCCGAATTGGCTTCGAATTTCATTTATCTGAATTTCACGGCAACATCCACATTTAATACATGTGGTGTTTCATATCGTTCAAGGAGGCATTTTAATTGCCCACTGAATTCTTAAACAATGTAGACATGTTATCTCCCAGTCCCTGTCACAACTTGGGTGATGCAGCGATCGTCCCAACCCTCAAAGTTCCTTCAGAGACATCCATGTGAATAGCAGCGCTGTGAGACGGGGGCACTGGACTAATCATACATTTTACCCATTTGAAGTTTTAAGGCGTACCTCCATAGCAGCCAAATGAAGTGTAGCGGTGATTTTTGACTTTGATGCTTTTAGAAATTCAGGCAAGTTGCTTCAAACAGGTTAAGTATATATCCCGACTTTTTCCTTCATTGAAATCATATGAGAGGCAAACGATGGAATTCAGGCTGACACGAACAACATCGAAACGGCGTGCCAAGTTTTGTTCTTTAATTTTGTAGAATCAAATTACGGAACAGAAATAGCTGCGAAATGAAATTTGAATTTCGGCAAAATGTTTCCTTTCAAATATTTTAATTCTTTCAATTAATTTAATTGTATAAGTTTTCCTTCATATGTTTCCTTCTGAGTGCCACGCACACTCACCATCAAACTGAGACACTTTCGTAAACATCGGATGATCGTCATCGGCCTCTACTAAAGCGGACACCATGTACACCCTGTAAGGTTCGGAATTGCCGTCGTCGATGAGCGTATATGGAGCTTCATCTAAAAGAGAAAAAAGTTGTATTATATTTACCAACTTACGAAACGAGTTTCATTACAGGACACACAAATTTAGAGTCAAAACTGATGTTGTGGGGAAATCTGACGCGCGAAACTGGTACTGAGAAGTACCATTCTAAAGTACTCATCTGAGTGGTACTGAGAAGTACCATTCTGAAGTACTCATCTGAATGGTACTGATACATGAAATGAATTGGAGAATTTGATTCTCTTCTCTTACAAAAAGTTGTAGTGAGTTTTGAAGTGTCTATTCGCTCGTGTTCAAATCATTGTTGAATGAACTCTTATATTCTTTCATTGTTTTCTGATTAGACCAATGATTTCAAGATTAGAGCTCCGTTCAAATTTGAAATAATGAAGTTTAATTACAGGCACACTATGATAACGCTAGATGCAATGATAACGCTAGATGCAATGATAACGCTAGATGCAATGATAACGCTAGATGCGATGATAACGCTAGATGCAATGATAACGCTAGATGCAATGATAACGCTCGATGCGATGATAACGCTAGATGCGATGATAACGCTAGATGCAATGAAAACGCTAGATGCAATGATAACGCTAGATGCAATGATAACGCTAGATGCAATGATAACGCTAGATGCAATGATAACGCTAGATGCAATGATAACGCTAGATGCGATGATAACGCTAGATGCGATGATAACGCTAGATGCAATGATAACGCTAGATGCGATGATAACGCTAGATGCGATGATAACGCTAGATGCAATGATAACGCTAGATGCAATGATAACGCTAGATGCGATGATAACGCTAGATGCAATGATAACGCTAGATGCAATGATAACGCTAGATGCGATGATAACGCTAGATGCAATGATAACGCTAGATGCAATGATAACGCTAGATGCAATGATAACGCTAGATGCAATGATAACGCTAGATGATCCTAAGTTAGCCCACTGAAGCAAAAAAGCAGCTTCAATTCTGTTTCTCACTTTCTGTTGAACAATATGTTACCTTTGGTACTTGACACTATCAAATTTGGTCATCTTATCAATTGAAATATCAAAGATTTTAATCTATTAATCCCTTCTAAACTTACGAAACGCGTTACCAAGTCCCTCTGTTGCATACTGTCCATGTCAGATCCCACTGTTTTATTTGAAAAATAAATTTACCACAGGCGATACCGAAGTAGGTTGTTCCTCAAGTCTAGTACAATGGTCAAATTTGAGTATAGGTACTTGTGTGCCCGAATAATTTCCTTGACTTCTAGGAATTTGGAACAGTGGGAGCGCGTGCAAAGCTTTCGTTTCACGACGCATAGTTTTGTTAAAGGAAAGAACTTGAATTTAGAATCTCTTAAGAATTTCGAATCTCCTAATTTTGTAATAATGTAGGGAAGTGTGGGTATGCTGAGCCTCACAGATGGGTCCCACCGCAGGCTCCACATCCAAAGAGTCCGCCCGTACGTATATGACCAGGTCGTCAGTCTGGCACTTGAGGAAGTGGAGGTTGAGGAGGTAACCAGTGCAGCTCCCGTTAAATGTAAATGCATCCAAGCCTGCAAGAAATCATGCAATAATGATATAGACCCAAATGATAAGATTTCAAACTTACTGATAGCAATTCACGTCAGAAGATGGCATCACTAAAACAATAAAATTAACGGTTTTTTTTTTCTTTTGGTGAAATCATTTATTCCACGTACCTGAGTACCCACACGTCTCTAGCACTATTTAAATGTTTTGTAACGCGATGCAGAGTCGATCTTAAAACATTTGGTGGATTGTTCTCAATTTGTACCTCACAAATATTCATTAATGAGTTACAGGGACCGACCATGATCAGCTTCCTCTCTCACAAGACGTGTGTATCTCAAAATATGCGCAACATCAGTTCCACTTTTTGTGGCAGTTCCGCAAAAAAGTGAACTCAACCTTCACCAGTTTCAATATTTTTTCATCGAGGAGGCGTAAAAAGCCATCGTTAGTGGTCAATCACTGCCGTCAGGTTTTTGCCGACATCAAATTAGTGCGAGAACTCGGTAGTGAGCATCAAAAAAACATATGTGTCTGTAAGGTATTATATTTTTAAGCACGGATTAAAAGGTGTGCATGTCGTTTACGTAGAGCTTGGAAGGACAGGAAAAATTAGCGGTGGATTTTGGAGCAGCGGGGCCGCTGAGAGGCATCTTGTTTGACGATCTCTCAGCCTGCAAAGGCCCGTCCGCTGCCTGCTCTCTAGCCCAAGTTTTTGTTCCTTTTTCTAGCGTTTGTCATGAAACTCTGCGTGGCAATAATGCGTGCAATGATGTACTGTGACCAGACTATTGCAATCTGGCCTGGTTTTTGTGTTGTGAGCGTTTCTTGGTTAGCAAGCATTCCCGCTTGCTAGCCGTTAGAGTGTCCTTTAGCCATGAATGACTTGTTCAGAGATTTGGAACATTTCAATCCTTTGAGAAATCTTTTTGAGGTGAATATGTGTTTTTATAAATTCCTTGATATTGCTGTAGTAATAGTTGATAAACTCCATCCACGCTCATCAAGTTGACGTTCAACACTTTAAACAACTTAAAAAATGTATTAACCACAAGCGACACAGGAGTATATTGTTTCTTAAGTCTAGTACAATGGTCAAATTTGAGTACAACTACTAGTGGTGTATTTACAAATTCGACAGGAAATGATATACTTTAGACCCATTTTATGTAACAGTATTTTAAAATACGTATAAGAAGTGTAAAATGAAGGGTTTTTAAAATATTATAGTTTGTGAAGGGCAATTAAGAGTCAGCGACAATGGAAATCCAGTTTCAAATTTACGATAACAAATTACCCAAATTTTTGTTTAAATGCATTTTGACAACCAGATTAACATGAGGCAGCTTTCAAGTCATTTCTCAGAAAGATTCATCACTAGTCGAGTTGGTGTCAGCGTCCAACTGAAATCCTTGAATCGCAATTTTGAGTAGAATACGAAATTTGACGCTTAGGAAATTTCATTCCTTATATTCATGGCTCGTGGCGAAGTGTATTTAAATTCTATATGCACTTCAGGAATCTGAACCAAGTGCAAAATGACAGAATGTTGTGTTACGATATTCGGGAACAAAATATTCGGGATATTCGGGATATTATTCGGGATATTCGGGATATTCGGGATATTATTCGGGATATTCGGGATATTCGGGAACAAAATATTCAGGAACAAAATTTCTACAACTCCAGGGGGAAACCTGGTTTCAAACAAATAAAATTGGTCATTCCTTGAATGTCCAAATTCACAATACCCACACCAGTGTTACCACCCGACTGTACATGTACGGTTTTCACTTCATTGGGCTTCGAAAGTTATAAGTAAACTTAATTTCAGCCTATATAATGTGGCAGTATAAATAAAATCGTTCTCATGAAATTTTGTGCAACGATGCATCATTGACCGCAATAACAACGTTTTTTTGCTTTAACTCCCCATAGTTATCTACAAGGCTCTCGTTTGCCAACCGATAAAGAAAAAAAAATCGTATCTTACTTCCATGAGGGAAGAACCGTTGCAGCAGCAAATGAAATCGTACGTGGGTGCAGTAGCTTGAACCACTTCCCTCTATTCAGAAAACAATAGGAAGACAAAGTAATTATAATACAAAAAGAAGTCCTTGAATAGCATCGCTTAAAACAGTGATAACTTACTTTACATAAAATTCAATACCATAATAATGATCGTTAACGTTATCATACCTGAAACCTTACATAAATTTCCACACTACGGGGGGTAGTATTTCATTTATACCAGTCAGTGGGGCGAGATTCTGCCCCCGACTCTGCTGCCTCACCTGCACTTGCCGCAGCTTTTGCACACTCGAGGAAGCTGTCGCCGGGTAGACTGACGCTGGTATTACTAGCGAAGTCAAGGTGCACGTCTCTTACAGTCACTCGATGGTACACCTGCACAGGATTATCGTAAGTAATGTCCTGTTGGTACAATACTCTACAACTTTCTTTTTTACAATATGTCAAAAACATGGTTAGGATGTTGTAAGGCAAAAATAAAACTGGTTCACGAACAACTTCTCCAAAGGTATTGTCAAATCTACTCGTTCTCAGCATAAACAGATCTACACTCAATTTTTTGAACCGATTTCTTTTACAGATCCGTTGTCCGTAAATTGGAGAAGCTAGTGATGACAAGGTGTACTAAAATTCCCTCAGTAAATAATTACCTGAAGCACGGCGCTTTAGCGAGCTGACTGAGTTCGATTTAAGCGGGTTTCTTACAGTCTCATCGTCCCGTAATGCTATCGTCTCAAACTTTACGAACTATAGGGAGGAAACAGACCCAGTCTAACTTTTTTGAGCCTGCATGCATGCTCCGGCGAAAAAGTTAGCCTGGGGACGGAATCATGCCGAAGTTTCGATACGAGCAAGTACACTAGCCTTAATTACTTTACATTAGGCATTTAAAACAAAAACTTGTGACTGCTGAACTGCGGGTGACCCGAATGAACTTTTACAGTTGGAAAAAATTAGCCGTCGTCTTTCCTCTCGGGCACCAAGAAACTCTGCCTCTGGAGTCCGAAGAAAGTTTCTGTTCTTTATGTCATGGTCCTTCAATTTCAAAAGTCAAGCCTGTTTGTAATATAAGTAAGGACCTCCCTCTTTAATAGAGGTAAGCCCCTTACCTATTCGTGACAGAAGTAACCACCTCACTCTCTTTGAAAAAGTTTTTCTAACTTTTTCGGTTCAAATTTTTTTTTAATGTTGCCTCGACCCCTCCCAGAATCCTCTACTCCTAGAATCCATGAAAGAGAAACGGTTGACTTCAGTAGAAAATATGAGTGGACAAAAAGCAATGACAGGGAACAATTTTCAGAGAAGAGAGTGCTTATACCGGTATTATTACACCAGCGCAAGCATCCAATGCGGTGACATCAGGTACCCACAGTGGTGATAGCATGAAGTGCCCTAGACAGTAAAAAAGGCAGAGTGGACTCCTTGGAAACTCTTGGCGCAACAAAGGATTGTGAGCAGAGAAGGACTAACGTTGAGATTCGTCGTCCAAAAAACAAACGTTTACGGATTTTTCGCAGCCAATGTTCTCTAAAAACAATTATGATTGATTTACGTGTTACCCGAAGAATAATTATCTTTGTAATAATTTATGATATTTGGAACACATCTGATCCAAAGTTTTCAACACTTCACTAGAAATTCACGATAATTATTAACGCACTCTAAATACCTCAATTTTAATCATGACAGGCTACCAAACGTCCATAAAATCACCATCTAACGCTAAAACTCTGAACCCCTAAGGGAGCTTCTCCTGTGCAGAAATTATACCTTACTTACCTCTACAGAAATTTTTACAACGCTCCCTACATTCTACAACAATATATATACAAATATATTTACACTTACACATATGCATATATGTTTAGTTAAAAATAATTTGGAAATTTGTCGGTACAATTTTTTGAATTTCTCGATATTTCTAATTGTAGTGTCAGGATCTATAAGATCAAAGGGATTGCAAATCGTTGAATTTAAAAAGGATTGCTGCGACGCGTTTTGGCGTTCATTCGTCAATTTCAACTGGAAAAGGGGGCAACAGAAGTTTTATTATTTTCATGTCGGTTTCTGGCTGCCGAGTGAACGACTTGAAGATCAGGCCGAATCAGAAGGTTGGCACCCTCGGAAGGATGGTTGGCTTAGCTCGAGGATGTGATGGTTTTGTGCTCTAATTTTTGTCTGACGGCTTCTCTTTTTGAGTCAATATTGCTTCGAAGATTTGTATTTGGCTCTGATCTGCTTCGTGACGCAGTATTTTTGTGTTAAGTAACAGTAGTTCCCGGATTAAAATTCTATCAAGTTGTTCTTCTTTTTCATGATTGTTTTGGCCTCCCGTTGATGGGGTGTGACTTCTACCCATTGACATAATGTTCATAACGAAAAGAACAATGAATTAAGCTTGAAGGGAATATTATTTTATGTACATTGTGGTGTTCTCCCCCAGGCTGCAACACGCTTCGGGCAGACTTTGAGATATCTTTTTCGTGACA
>JACJUY010017448.1:9457-21518 GCA_014220935.1 Platorchestia sp. MABIK | reverse complement strand
CGAGTGTGCTGAGTGAGTGTGTGTTCTTCACCAAGTGTGCTGGACGAGTATGTGTGTGTTCTTCACCGAGTCTGCTGAACGAGTATGTGTGTGTGTGTTCTTCACCGAGTGTGCTGAACGAGTATGTGTGTGTTTGTGTTCTTCACCGAGTGTGCTGAACTAGTATGTGTGTGTTTGTGTTCTTCACCGAGTGTGTTGACCAGGTTCTCACTACTGCTGCTTCCGTCACAACTTTATCATTGCATCTCTTGTTCGCCAATTTATGGAAAATAAATCCAATTTGACCCTCAGAAGACAAAAGATGGACATTTGGGTTAAGTTAGTTTGGTTGCTTCGGTTTATTTCATAAGGACAGCCGCCCCTCACGGGAGATACGTTAGGTTACCTCAGTTATAGATAAGCCTTCGGGACATCTCACTTTGCTTCTTGCAGTTTTCGTCTCTTCTCTATCCATTTTTTGTCTTTTCTTCCTCTTCCTGCAGTTACATATATCATCAAATCTTGATTAAACACTAGGGATACATTGTCCTCAATAATTTTTTTCGACAAGTGACATGGGCATTACAATACTCATGTGTGTGTATCATATAAGTATATTTTACTTACTTTAAAATATTTTAAAAACTAATTATGTTTTTTAACATCCCTATTGAATGTAAACAGTTTTTTTTTCTTTCCTTCTTAACTTGTTTCTATGAGCAAAGTTCTCTGTATGGGAAAACACCATGGGCATGGACTCTTCGTTTTCTACAGTCAATAATATGTGAATAGTGGCATGGCAATTGTCCCTTCTCTAATAACTATCCAATAGGATAATAATTTTCCCTTTTTTGTGAGTTCCTCAGATCGTTGACAATTTTTATAATTTGGTCCTTTAAAGTGCTATCTGTGTGGGATACAGATGATGACGTGCATTAGGTCCTTTGTGCAATTCATTTATGTACTTGGTGTTCAATGTGTTTTATTCGTTTTTCATTTATTTACCTTATAAATGTACCTGATTTACACGCTTGATTTTTATACTTTCTCCATGCATTTCATTTATGAACTTGATTTTGTAATGCTCGTAATTTATTATATACTCAATATGTGCACTCTGTTTGTGTGCGTAATTTCGTCACTTGTTTGTGTTATGAATGTAATTTATCAATGTTCTTTATTTACGCACTTTATTTTCTTACTTAATATCTTCATGTACTTTATCTATGTCCCTTATTGACATACTTTTTGTAGATTACAACAGGATTCTTTGTATACTTCATCGGGATCCGCATTTGTATAATGTTCAGGGATCATTCACTTAATGATGAGGGATCAATCGCTTGAAAATTAGGGATCGTTCGCTTAATGTGAATGGGTCATTCACTTAAAGGTAATGGATCATCCACTTAATGGCAATAGATCATCCATTTAATAGTAATGGATTATTCGCTTAGTATTAATTGATCATTCCCATAATGGTAATAGATCATCCACTTAAAAGTAAGGGATCATTCGCTTAATTTTAAGGTACTTTTGGCTTAATGAGACTACGAGTAAATCATTCACTTAATTAAGGATAATGCACTTAATAATAATAAAAGGCTTCAAGCAATTTCCTCTTTTGATCCTCATGCACGCTTTTCAGAACTTGTGTATTTTCAGTGGCAGGATCTTATCGATCGATCTCTTCGATTTCTTCGTTAGTCTCTTCCCTTCCTCTCGGTTGTAGTGAACTTTCGCGTTGGAATCTCCATTTATCATAAAATAGTAACTTTTTCATTGTACAGTTTTCCTCACACTTTTGTACTGGACTCTCCATTACTTTAAAGAACTTTCCTTAAAGGACTCTCCATTACTTTAAAGGACTTTCCATTACTTTAAAGGACTTTCCATTACTTTAAAGGTCTTTCCATTACTTTAAAGGACCTTCCATTACACTAAAGGACTCTCCGTTACTTTGAATGACTTACCATGACCTTTTAAAGATTCCCATCCCTGTGTACATTATCTGTGTTACCTCCATTGAGCCCTCAATTATTTCCTATATTCACTGGCCTGCAGTCGTACACGGTGTTTTTTTCGCTGTTTTGTTTATCTTCAATATCGTGCAAAAAGAGCGAGCTCACTAGCGCAGAGGTGTGTCTTATTTTGTGCTGACGGCCGCTGAAGAAATTCAATTTTTTTTTTTCATGCGTCTAGGTATTAAAAAGAGTTATGTTTATTTTTAAATTATGAAGCCTTGCGTCTTACGATATAACTTCTCTGAAAATATCTTAAAAATACCAGAAGTGTCGATGCGGTGCTCTGCCTTGCGTCCTGTACCACTTACAAATTACCATTTTTTCGAAACGTCAATAGCTGGGTGAGCTCTTGAAGGCATCTGCAGAATATCTAAGAACGCTTTCTGGGAATTTACGTGTGAAGTTTAAGCGATAATCGAGCGCCGTGATGCCCTAATCGAACGTTTCTGACAGTCTAGGTGCCGTGTCGTGAGTTTTTATCCTAAAATTTTGCCTAATTCTGAATGTATGATCCTTTCAGGGATACAACTATCGAGTCGATGGGAATTAAGAGCCCTTATAAACAAGATACGAGGTTCCTAGCGGAAGGATTGATAACTCTTGTGCTGAAATAGAATAGGTTTTTGGTTTTGTATCGAACTTTTTTTCTAGTTCACTGTTGTCCTTTCTTAAAACACCCATTTCTTCAACTTTTTAGTTTCGTAAATTGTTTACAATTCAACCGTTTCTATGAGTAGAGTGTGTGGACACTCCTTGTACGTTGATTACCCTCTTTCGTAATTTCATCTGAAATTCCATGGAGGGGGCCTCCATGGTCATGAAGGTCTTACGTCATAGCTTCTTTGAAAATATCTTTAAAAATACCACAAGTGTCGATACGGTGCTCTGCCTTGAGTCCTGGACTTCCGAATACCTTTAGACTTGTTCATTGATACTGGTTCTTGTTACTTTTATTGGAATAACTTTGTTGTAGTTATGGAGGCTTAAACTTACGAATCAAATCTGATGAAATGTTTTTCTAAAGATAGTCCGACGCCATTACAATATATATTAAGAGTGATTTCAATTCCTTCTCACTCATGATATCTAATATGGGTAAAAAAACGTTTGCAGCTGAGAACACTGTCACTTCAGGATAATTTTATTTGATTTTGTTTCAGATATTTGTGATGAATTGCAGAGATGTCGCTGCTATTTCATTAGATCATAAAATATGTTTCATGCGTTCAAGTCAGCTTCGTTGGAATAATTAGAAACATTCTAAACGTGCAAGAGAAACGGATTGCAAAAGTAAAAGCTTTCTTTGATAATTCCTGACATGGTAGTCGAAGTTTTCAAATTTCACAAATTTCGTAGCAGATATTTTTCTTCAGGGGAAATCTGCCTGTCTTCCATTTTTGTGTCTATTACTTGTACGAGTCAAAAACTTCGCCAAGCCAACCATGCATTGAAACTACGCAATGATTTTTTTATCTGGAGGTCATTTATCACGTAATCGACAACTTCGCCCATCTCTGGAATAGATGCTTTAAGGAGCTACTGGAGTTATCTGTGCGCCATCGACCCCAGCCTCAATAAGACATTTAGAAAAATCTCCTTTTTCTTCACGGCCTCAAGAACCTAACGTTATATTTGCTCATCAATCACTCAGTCCCTCGATGCTGGTCCCCGGGGCTGAATGAGGAAAGTTTGCTAACGAACCTTTTTATTCTTTTCGAAAGGCAACGCTGTCCAAAATTTAAGCGCCGTACATTTGTTGTTAAAATTATACTGCGAACTTAACAAAATTTACGATCAGAGATTGCGACTGTGGTTGTTGGTTATCAGAGCCATCCTCCATGAAAGTTGCTTTTGCTAGTATTAAACCTCGACCATTATCAATCTTATAGCACATATTCTCGCTATTTTCTCTCTCGCAAACGTTCTCCCAGCCGTTCTGTTATCAGACCGGCCGCTCAGTAATGCTATTCAGAGGAAATTATGAAAAATTGTCCTGCGATGAACCGTGAGGGCTTCAGACGTTCCCAAACCGTCGGCCATTGGGGCCGTGTTGGCTGCCTTTGTGCGGCCCAAATGATGCGATGAAGCGGTCGTCAATAGCAGGCTTCCTTAGTCGGCGTATCGACGCCATTGTCCGCCTGTCGATACCGGCCATGATGCTGCCATTCTGCGGCCAACAAGCGCTCCCTGAGTAGCCGCAATCGTGCGTCTTCGCGCACCTGGACACTCTGCGTTAAAAATTACCTCGCTGACATCCATGGTCGTGGTCGGAACCATTTATCTGTGTGTTCTGGTAACTCATGGAGTGCCATTCTATACCACACCCAGCGTCTTGAGAGAACCATTCATCAGTGTGTTCTGGTAACTCATGGAGTGCCATTCTATACTCAGTGTCTTGAGAGAACCATTCGTCTGCGGGTTCTGGAAACTCGTGGTGAATTATTCTACACCACACTCAGCTTCTTTAGAGGGTATCATGTTTGCGAATTGCAAAGCATCGTTGTGTAACACGTTATCTGCGTTGTGCGATAGCTGCGGGTGGTTTGATTAGGTCGGAAGTAGCAGAATTGAAAGCTGTCTTTACTGCCTGATTACATTTTTAGCCTTCCCAAGAAACCGGAAAATATAAATGCATGAGAACATGTCAACTTGTACGCCACAGTCTAATTTAAATGAGAGTGAAGTTGTTGAATTGCTATTTATTGATACTGGTTCGTAAATGAGCAACTTACCTAGTGTTCCGCGTAGGTACCAATATGTTATAAACGAGTTAAACATCGGCGAAGAAAATTTATTGTTTCATTCGGATGTAAATCATTTTAGATGCTAAACTCTGAATTTTGCGACTCTTTGCTTCTGGAGTTCTTAACTTTTGTAGCGAAGAAGACCTGAATGGACGTTTTTCCTTGGTTTTGAAGTACGGTAATTTTCGTGTACTTAACAGTATTCGTGTTTGTATTAGAACTCTAGATAGTAGGGGAACTTGAAAAATATTTGAAAACCTTCGAAACTCCCAACCCCGATGATCCCTGAAGAGTGACACCAGCATTTTAAATTAAAGTACAAGTACAGTTTTATAAGTATTTTGTTAAATGCAAAGAATTGTATTTGAAGAATAAATACTTTGTGTGATTAAACTGTTCAGTTTGTAATAAACTTGAAGCTTTCTTCCGAAGGAAAATGCCTTGAGACTTGTTCGTTGAAGCTCAGCTATAGGTAGGCCTTCGTGACGTTTACCTTCAGTGCTCACTTAACTTCTATCAATTTCAAAACCTTCTTCGTTATTTCTTCTTTGACGTCACTCCCTTTCCATTTTTGAGCGTAGAGCAGCCTTTGTTGGAACACACCTAGTGTATAGTTTTGCTGTTTTCTGAAGACGCTGCAAAATGGTCCCTTTCCTTTAGCTATCAAGAGATCACTTTTGTTGTGTACAGGAAGTCATGAACTAACCATACAATAGTAATAATAACAATAATACTAATCTTCATTGTTACTTTGAGATTACCGGCCTGTTTTCAGCATTTTTTTATTTGAGTGAGCCCAGCTTAACCCATCCTATTCTAACAAAACCTGAACCTATCAACTGCGTTTTATCTCTAAACGAATCGTAAAAAATAATCGAATTCGTTGTCTGGTACACTCTAGGATGGCCTCCAAAGTTGAATTTTACATTAAGTTTTGAGATAGCCGACCCTAAATGGCAAAGTGGGCCGAACGTGGGCAGGTGATAGTTTTTACGTACGGAAATTTTGGCGAAGCTGATGTCGTGAAAAGCAGATGAGGAGATTACGTGTTCTTTGATAGATAGTTGGCATTCTTCACTAATTCTTGGGAAAACAACAGTACACGTATCAGCAAAGGCCCCCCAGTAGGGGTGTGATGATTAAAACTGTCCTTCAGACCATCATCAGACTTGGCACTCTTCGGGGATATGTCTGACACCTAAGCTACTTAATTACCACGAATTTAGGGGCCCTTGTTGCGGGTGATTTTTATCTGAGATTTACATAACGATAGAAGTTATTTTCAACTATTTTCTCTCTCGAGGGAGGGGGCCGGTGCTCCGTGCAACCGAACTTCTGCGCGAATATTTTCGTCTTTTATTCTTCATATTTTTTCCTACTTTCGTCTCATTGATATGCTAATGCTATCTTTTGCCAGCGACGCGAGTTGTTGATTGACATATGTAATCCTTGGACAGTAGTGCGACTGAGTCTGCACTCAATGGATTCAAAGCGAAATAGCAGAAAATGCTGATACATTAGTGAATATTGGCCACCAAACAAAGTAACCTGACCTGTAATGGTCAGGTTACTTCGGATTATAACACAATAGATAGTTCAAGAAATCGGATTGCGTTGAGCAACACTTCTAGACAACTGTTGTAGCACTAGTTTTGGTTTTGAATTCTCTAAAAAATTTTCTGATTTCCTCTTTCATTCTCTTTTATTTACAAGTATTTTGTGGTGTCGATCTCTTTAAAAAAGGTCATTGTTTCCATCGCCTTTTGCTTTTGCTCTCGTGTCCAACTAATTATTGTGGAAACCTTCGTCAGGTTGCTTGCCATCTCAGGCTGGCGGTTGTTTTGGAGCGCTAACTTTTTCGTCAGGACATCTGTGATTTTAGCCTCCAAAGTCCTGCCTGTGTTCAAGGCGTCTAAAACTGTAGATGATTCGGTGAAAAAATAGGACTTGCTAGCCCTGGATAATTAAAACCTTGATGCCACCAAATCTATTTCAATTTTATTTGGTCTGAGTTTCACTCTAAATTATCGTTACTGCGAACAAATTGAGCTGAATATTGCAGATTCAGATTATAATACTGTAATGATATGATATGAAGTTTATTCTTCACAAGTTTGACACCTCCCTTCAGGATATAACTTGTAATACAAGAAAACTAGCTTTCCCAGAAATGAGATGGGAGGTCTCTAGCTGTAGGTTAGGTAGGCCTTCATATTGTTGAAACGGATTAGATCTTTTCTCTTGTTTTGCTACGAAGCAAATTTATTCTGTGCAGTGCGGTCTTTTTTTAGAATCTATATTTAAATTTGTTTGTATGTAGTTTCATAAACGTCTTTCTACCTTACAGTTTATTTGCGCACGGAATCCTGGGCTGGAAAACACTCGAACATGGATTCCCTAATCACTGAACCCCCTACTAAATGATGCATTTATCTTTCCTCTCTTGGGAACACGAAATATGTGGTTTAAGAGGCTTATAACAACTAAAAATCTACTATTCCTAAGTTAAATGATAAAATATCTTTGTTGTGGTTAGGGAGGCTGAAACTAACTTCTAATTCAATCTAAGTTTGATAGGAGGTGAATTTGATACAATCGTAAAGTAGACACACAATTCCATATTGTGCGCATGGGAACGCGAAATATTTCGTAAAGGATGAAATAATCTAATTTATATACTTGTCTTGTAAAGTAATGGCTATGAAATGATACAACGAGATAAGATAATGACAAGAGTTAACGCTTTTAGTTCGTTACATTTCTTATTGTTGAAATTTGTGGAGGACAAAAATTTCAACTTAGTTTTCGGAACGTGCTGTTCGTCTCAGTTTCCAGAAGCGATTCACTAAGTTCCCTCATATTGGCATACTCGCATATACTTAAATTAGAAAACTTTGGCATGAATAAAATTTGCGCAAACTGTTCAAGTTCAGCCCTCGGACGCTCAAAAGCACATTCTTCGGTGCCGTATTGGTTTTCTCGGGGTTCTACGTAATAAAGTGCAAAAGTTTCTAACGTTCAAGTGAGGAATACAGTCTTTTATCTCGCTAGAATAAAACTAAAACTAAAGGATCGAGCTTGGATTGCTGATTGAAATATGAACTTCTTTCACCGTGTACTGAGAGAAAGACATTTCTCTGTTGCAGGTCTTTGTGGTAAATTTTAACGTGAATTTCTTTTGTAATTTGTTCATCGAGCTCACGGCTAAGTGCTTCAAACATGCCCTCATGCGACGCTAAAAGAATTTCTATAATTGATGTCGGATCAATGTCTCTCACCCACTCGCACGGTACATGTTTTCAAACAGTAACGTTAGAAAATTTAATTCATTTGATGTACATCTGTGAGTTGGTTACGGTTTGACATTTTGGGTTTCGGCACCTGCTCAAGATTCATAAAATCAGTCACAATTTCCTTGGTCAGAATGGAAGTCAAACTAATGTTCACATGGTCGTAATCGTGACCTAAGTGTACGTACGTAAATTAGCAAGAAATCATAAAGCTTCAGAGCTTCGTACCAGCATTACTGATTTTATAGCAGCCAGTTGACAGTGCATAATTTCATTTTGATTCCGTCTACCACCCTTCTCTGCAGAATGTACTGTGACTTAAAAATACTAACGGAGACGTAAAAATGAAAATTTTGAGCATGCAAGTCAGATTCGTCGAAAATAAAACCATGTTAATTACAGCTACAATTCCTGGTCTTTCCATTTCATGTATTCGGATCTTGGAATGCGATTTGACTGTTTTGAGGAGCTCCGTGAGAGTTTTGCACAGTTCCAGAGAAATAAAATTCAGGAGCTGGAGCAGCGAGGTCTATGCCAGGGACCAGATGCCTGCCTCCTAAAAGTGTATTCTAAAACACTTTGATTACGGTAGATAAAAAACTGTAGTTTAATAATCAGTTCAAATTTGAAGTCAATTGTAGTAAGCAATGTTGAAAATAGCAAACATCTACTGGATCGTGCTTTCAGTTAAATTTGATTACGTATTTATGAGAATTGAGTGTGTGACTACTGGTCGGTCAGCAGCGTTATGAAAACTCCCTCAGTGACACCTATGACTCACGTACAGTAAAAGTGTTGAGCATAAAATCATTTATCTTTGAGCAAGTTTCTCACCAATGGCTCCTATTGCGCTTGAATTCACTGTACAACCAAATGAAACAGAACCGATCACGCTCTCGTAATACCACTTTTAATGGTTTAATCCCCGTCTGAACATGAAATTTTTATTTATCGATATTGCCAGAGTGCGTTCTAGTTAATTAAGATGCTATTGAGGAAAACTCGCACTCGGACTCTAATTATTCCTCACGCGGAAAATTGATTACTGCAGGAATTACGATTATTTTTGTAACTTTTAACTTTGGAATGAACTTAGCAAGAAAATGCTTCACATGGTCTGTGACGTTGAGTTAGAGATGCACTGAGCTACGGGTAGTAAATCCAGTATCACTAGATGTTGGGATTTTTGTTCTAACTTTTGGCTTAGTTGGGAATTTATATTTTTCAGTCCGCCTTTAATTTGAGAAAGAGGACGTCGCGTGTTGTAAAATCAAGATATGGGGCTTTTCTTGGAGGAAAATGTGAGGTCACAAACTTAAGCCTAGGTATGTTTTCCTTTTGTTGAAATAGAATAGTTTTTTCAACGGATCATCTTTTTCAGTTCAGTACTGTCTTTTAAACACCCATTATTTTCCACAATTATTATCTTGTTTTATAATAATTTTTTCACTTTTTCTGTTTGTGTGCGCGAGGATTCTTGCGGGAGAACAACAAATTTGTGCATTGATCCCCGTTCCTACAATTCCTTATTAAATTGTGCTTTCCTATTTACTCTTTTTGGGAAAATGTTTTATGGTTAAAAGGATGCTCAACATAACCTATAATTTTATACGGTCTTAGTGTATCTGCCATGGTCTTCTGTCTTCATTCCTAGAGGCCTCGGCTCGGATTATTGTCATCTTGTTAATTATCCGCTAATCATCCAGCTTATTATTCCAACAATTCACTTTTTTTCCATAAACATGTGCAAATCTGAATCAAATTTTAGTCATCACTGGTTCCCTGTTCTTCTGGTCCTAAAAGTCCCTCCAAAACTTTATGCTAACGTATATGAGGCAGATCCGCAGTAGTTGAACAACTACGCCTAATTTTCAAATAATTTTTTCAAATATAAGTTAATGCTCACCCGAATTTATTGAATGTCTATAACCAATTTCATGGGCACAGGTTGATATTCGCATAAGACGACGTCGTACATATAAGATCAACAGCACCGCCGCGGCTGGCAAGATGCTCGTGATATTCCGGAACACGGAGGCGCACTCGCCAGACCAGCGCGCTGATGACGCAAAAATCGCACACCCGATACTGAGCGTCGAGTGACGGCAGAACGCAGCTTTTATTTTTGTTTCCAATTAACGAGAATCGAAAGGACTTCTGTGTAGCTGTGAGCTGAGAGCATCTGGAGTGGGGCGGGTGTGGGGCAGGTGGTGGGGGGAGTGGGGGACGTAGAGTGGCAGAGAAGAGGTGAAGTGCACTCTGTGGGAGATGGAGCGGTGTCTGTGGAGATATGGAGAGTTCTCTGAGGAGAGATAGAGGGGTGTCTGTGGAGATATGGAGTGGTGTCTGTAGAGATATGGAGTGGTGTCTGTGGAGATATGGAGTTGAGTCTGTGGAGAGATGGAGTTGAGTCTGTGGAGAGATGGAGTTGAGTCTGTGGAGAGATGGAGTTGAGTCTGTGGAGAGATGGAGTGGTGCCAGAGGAAAGATAAGGTATACTGCATCAATGAATAAGTGATAGTGAGAACTGTGTATGAGGGAAACATGGAATAATAAGTAAGCTGTCACATGAGTGGATGTGTTGACGCAACTCGTTCTGTTTCTCTAACGAACAGAAAAAAGACAAGCTGTGTTGTTAGAAGCAAGGGGAAAAACAAACAGGAGTGCGGTCTGGGGTAAGCAAGGAAATGTTGAGCGAGCGGGGAATGTGCGGTGGAGTGGATTCGATGTAGGCGCTTTTTGGATGGTATGTCAGTGTGGTGAGGGAAGTGTTGCTGATCAAATGGTGATTGAATGGTAGCTAAATGGGGAAAAAAATGATGATCGAATAGTGATTCATTCGATATCATACGATGATCATTCGGCAATTATTTAGGGATCAAATCGTGTTACTTTGATGATCACATGATTATCAAGTAAGGGATCAATTGAGACGAAATAGGTTAGGATTCGGGATGGGATTAGGATAAAATAAGGTCGACATGGGATCGAATTTTGGAAGAAATAAGGACAAAATTAAGACAAAATTAGATGCTAAATAAGGACGAAATTAACACATTGCTTGCGATGCGACGCACCGGTAAGTCGTGCTTCGGTTTTTCCTGCTGCGAAACGACCCATCAATCGGTCGTTTGAAAAATCCTAACAATCTTTTTGAAATAAATGGTATTTAATGGACTCGGTTAATGTTAGGGTATTTATAAATTTTCTAATCACTTTTGACTTCAAATTTAAGTTGAATATTAAACTTCAGTTGGACCCCTCGCAGTCAATGTGTTAAGACAAAACTGGAAAGAAAGTGGACTGAAATTTCGTCAAAATAGGGACGAAACCTGCATCAAAATTTGACGAAATAAAATTGCGGGAAATTCACATCGCTATACATGTGAAGGCAAAATGAACAATTTTACATCGATAATCATGAATAATTTTTATTCGGGTCGGAGAATTGCTTAGTCTAATCGTTGATTTCTGTGACGTTTGCTACTTAGGCGTGACGACCGGCCTGTCATGTCGCTGTGAGGGAGCTAAGGTCGCGTGCCTGCCTCCTTAGCGACGGGGTTGTGTGTCGCAGCGCAGCGTTGGGGTCATGTGTTAGAGTTGTGTTAACGCTAGGCTCTGAAGCGCAGTGTAGGCGCTAAGTATTTTACGCAATGATGTTCCCATACGCGTACGGGTCATAATGTTACAAAGGCTTCTGCAGCCCTGTTGTCACGAAAGCTGTTAGAGCCTTGATGTTACCCCAAACCCATTAGCCCCCTGTTGTTACCAAACCGATTGGTGTTCTGTTGTTACCAAACCCATTGGTGAACTGTTGTTACCAAACCCATTGGCACCCTGTTACCAAATCCATCAACGCCCTGCTGTTAACAAACCCATTAGCGCTCTGTTGTTAACAAACCCACTAGCGCTCTGTTGTTAACAAACCCACAAGCGCCCTGTTGTTAACAAACCCATTAGCGCCCTGATGTTACCAAACCCATTTGCGCCCTGTTACCAAGCCCATTAGTGCCCTGTAACCAAA